>JAKUCV010004173.1:18125-28844 GCA_028386065.3 Turnera subulata | reverse complement strand
TTTTTCTTTTCTCTCTTTTCTTTTTTTCTCTCCTTTTTCTCTCTTTTTTTTTCTTCTCCTTTCTCTCTTTTTTTCTTCTGCTCCCTCACCGGTTACCTTCCTCTGCTTTTTATAAACTGAAATTAACTATTAAGCTTGTGATTAACAATAATGCAGTTCGTCTGCATTACGGGCGAATCCGATCCGGACCAGAAAATAATCGATACCCCCTTAGTTATTTTCCGATGTGATTTTCCGAGAAATTCCGAAACCCGAAAAATACCAACTTAGTTCCGAAAAATTCACGGGAAAATCACGAGCGCGGGAAAACTCTCGGTTTCGAAAAACGACTCCCGATTTACCTTGAATTAATTACCCAAGATTAATTCAATAGTAAATCACGGTAAAACGACTTCTACAGTCCCGGTAAAAATCAAAAATTTTACCCGGGCTGTTACATATATATATATATATATATATTAAAAAATAAAACAAACCCAACTCGGCAACCCAGGCCCAGGGAGGCGCGACCCGCCTAGAGGAATCGGATCCTCACCTTAAGAACGGCGGCGGCGGCGCGACGCAGCGCGAGGAAGGTGTCGCGAGGTGCGGCGATGCTAGAACGGCAGCAGGGTGGGCGCGGCGGCGACTGCAGAAGGCGGAAGGCGCTGAAAGCTAGATCCGCGGGTTCTCCGCCGGGTCAACGGCTTGTGCAGGAGCGTCCGGCGGCGGAAGAACTCGGGGAAGGCGGCGACAGGTCGGCGACGGTGAGGCGAAGGCGAGGCTGGTGGCGGTGCGTCGTGACTCGGTGCCGATCGCTTCCTCGTGTACAGTAACTGAGGAGCTCCGGGGTGGCGGTACTGTTCCAACCTCTTTTTTTTCTTTTTTCCGTATTTTCTTTATTTGTTTTCTTTTCTTTTTCTTTGATTTTCTTCCTCTCTTCTTTTTTTTCTGTTTCTTTTTTTTTCTATTTTTTTCTTTCTTTTTTTTTCTTTCCTCCTCTCTGTTTTTCCTGTTTTTCTGTTTTTTTCTTTTCTTATTTTTTCTCCTTTTTCTTATTTTTTTCTTTTCTTCTTTTCTCTCTTTTTCTTTTTTTCTCTCTTCTTTTTTTCCTCTCCTTTTCTTTTTTTTTCCTCTTCTCTTCTTCCTCTCCTGGTTTCTTCTTTTTATAGGCGTAAATTACTGTTAATCCTGTGAACTCCTTAATAATGCAGCTTGTCTGCATTGTTAAGCGAGTCCGGTCCGGACCAGAAAATAACTGATACCCCCTTAGTTATTTTCCGGTGTGATTTTTCTGAGAATTCTGGGACCCGAAAAATACCAACTTAGGCCCGAAAAACCACGGAAAAATCACGAGCGCGGGAAAACTCTTGGTTTCGAAAAACAACGCTTGATTTACCTTGAATTAATTACCCAAGATTAATTCAACAGTAAATCACGGTAAAAAGACTTTTACAGTCCCGGTAAAAATCAAAAATTTTACCCGGGCTGTTACAGTCTGCCCACCTTAAAAAGAATTTCGTCCCCGAAATTCCGTCTTATCTGTGGGTCCTACCACGATAAGCTTTTGGCACACTCTGCCAGGTGTCCAACCTCAACACGATATGTCGCTTATACCCTTAAGCGACATCTCATCCTCTATAAGAACCAAATCTCATGACTGGCAACTCACACACAGTCATGGATTCCCCAATCCGATCTCGTACTACCTCTGATTCCGAGAACAACAGCTACATCGGCGGCACTGCTTTCTCGACAAGCTCCGATGAAGAACCTCCCAAGAAGCGCTTCAAGACGAACATCGTCGGCCTGAAGGAGCACATGGTCGTCTCCAGCAGTCGGCGAAAGAATGCTCCCAAGAAAGCTGAGGATAAGAAAGGCAAGGCGATAGCTGAAAGCAGCACTCCGCAGCAGACACTGACACAGCTGAACGTCTAACTGAAGAAGATCAGCTCGGCGGTGTTGCAGATCGAACTGGCGTGCGCGAAACTCTTCCCTCATGTGAAGAACGTACAAAAACTTGTAAAAGATCTAGAGAAGCAAGTAGCTCAATAGAGTACTTCTTCTCCTGTTGTAAAACTATTATGAAATAAATAAAATAAATTTCCTTTTTAAATCAAATTCTCTTGTGTTATGAAATCTCTCGTTAAACAGAAAAATAAAACATCTCAAAGCAAAATAAAAATCAACTATAAGAATATAAAATCAAATATAAGGAAATTAAAAACAAAACTCGTTTAACAAAATCAAAATAAAATGAATTAAAACAAAATATGTTTTCATGATCAGCGCCCAAATCGGTCCTAAGCATCCTCGATCCCGAGAAACGTGTCATACGGAGCTAACAGTGACGATCACGAGAGCATCCTGTGTCCCTCGAAAGAAACGCTACCCACTTGTCCACAAATTCCGCATGAGCCAAAAACGTCTGTCAGGTCTCGTATCTCTCCACGATGTCTGAACAGCTGTAAACTTGTCGCACATGCGCTCTACTCGAGGTGCGGTCCCATCAGTCTAGCCTCAACGGTCACGAATGCATGTGATAAAGATGCAAGAAAAATATAGTAAAACCATGAAAAGAAAGGACAAAGTAGCTAGAGCCAAGGAAAATCATAAGAGGGAAAAAAGCTGAAAAACTCTGGCATTGCAGCCCGAAAAACGTATAAAGTAACAAAGCAATAAGTGAAAGCAACGGCAAGTTTTCAAAAAGCAAAATCTTGAAAATTAAAAACAATAACCACGCTCCCCTTAAGAGTATAAAAGACGGAGCGGTGAAGAACGAATCATCAAAAGCATTTTAAGGCAAACAAATGCTCAAAAGAACAAAACCACAACACTCAAAAACAAAATACCCACTCGTCCAAACACGATACCTGCTCCATCTTCCGTTTTCTTTGTCGAAGGTGCCAATCTAGGCAGAAGGAACCGTCTGGCCTACAGCATGGTCAACGAGCGTCCAGAAGAGTTACCGAACGAGCTCGGCAGGATGCCTCGTCTAGTCTTCGTCGACGAACTCTACTCGTCGCGGTTCTGCATCACTCCCATGGAAGAGACCTTCTTCCTGGAGGACCATGGCACTCTGAGGACCTCCTACTATGGATCGGCAAACTCCATCATGTTCTTCATCTCCGAAAGGCTTCAGGAGTTCAACCTGGAGTCCACTTGCCACTTCCTGGAGCAAGGTACCTACTACCAACTCTCGATGACAGCTCAGAGCATGCCCAGAGTAACTCGTCTGCCCGTAACTTGGCCCAAGGCCCGACTACTGGTGTGGAACTGCAGAGGAGTCGCAAGGCGTTCCCAGGAGTTCTCGCGTACTTTGAGGGACCTGAAGAACCAATACAAACCAAACATGGTTCTTCTGACGGAGACCCAGTGGCAACCTCAAGACGATCACGGTCTCATCCCACTCCGGTTCCCTCAAGCAAACCGGTTCGAGCTTCCAGGCCAGGACAACAGAGGCGACATGTGGTTCTCGTGGAGCGACAGCATCCAAGTCAACATCAACAACGACCCCACTAGCTTCAGGGTCAATGTCGTTCCAAGGCGATGAATGTATTTTTCTTTTTTTATAAAATATCAATGTAATATTTCTGTTTGTAATGATAATATTTGCAATATTAATAATATTTATATTTTTGCTTATTTATGGCATCATTACCTCTTATGTGTATGTTCTGCGACAGCTGGCATCCCTTGACTGGATCCATAATGCACTACTAAAATGATATAAAACAATAACAAATGGAGCGAACTATGCAAACAGGAACAACGACACACAAAGACTTCCTAACAAGACCTAACGCCCGCTCCGCTACCAAAATGAAATGCCCCGATCCTTATTTACCGTACACAGTAAATGTGATACCCCTAAGTACACCCTAGAGTATAGTGGGATGCCAATATTACAAGATTTGGGTGTACCACGTTCATCGGGGATATTCGTGATTGTTGGTTCCTATGTCGGGAAATCGATAGGCAATGATAACATTCGTGGTGTACAGGTTAGTGCGGGTTTTGGGCATGATAATATAAATTGGTGTCGGATTGAGAGCAATGGTGAGCATTGGATTGGCTTAGAGCACACACATAGGTTCGTAGTGACCCGATGGCACAGTTGGCCTATTTTGGTGTACCGAGTGCCCGGCTTGTTTGATTGGCCAATGAATGATGGTTAATGATTGGAATGTATTTATTTGGTGTAATAGGTGCATTAGAGGCACAATTGGCCAAGGGGAATATTGGTTAGCTCGATTTGGTGCGAAATGGTGCACAACAGGGGCACCGGGTGCCCGTTGGTGCACAATCGGACCCGATGATGTGTAAATTCGTGATTGGCCAAATCGACCAATCAGAGTTAGCCATGTGGCTCGGGAATAAGGTGCTGGAGGCTTTAGGTGTACAAGCTAGCAGCTTGTGTGGCACGGGCTAATTGGCCATGGTTAAGCATGAGGTGGCACCAACTTGGTGCAAGTGGCACCAAGTTGGCAAGTGTGGCAAGTAGGTGCTTAGTCACCTACTTACAATCACTTAAGGGGTGAAACCAGGCACCTCTTACCATTTTGATCAGACCAAATTCGTGGCTAAGGATAGAGAGAGAGGAGAAAGAGGAAGAGAGGAGAGAAAGAGAGGTGAGGCTTGGGTGTTCTGCTCTCGGCCAGACAGACCCCTGGCTACTAAAATGAGGATTCCGGCCACACTACCGGTTGGAATTGAGTGAAACCAAAGCCCAGAGTTAGCTAACTTCAATATATTTAATTGGGCACCGGTTTGGTGATTTTAGAGCTAAAATAAGAGAGTTATCACCTCTGGAATTTGAGTGTTCTGCTGCAGACTTGCTGATTGACTCTGACCGAGTGTAGGAGCCATATCGGGAGATTTAGAGATTGGATTTGAGTGTTCTTAGTGCCTCTGGAAAGCTAAGAGAAAGGGCTACAACTTTTATGTTGATGCCCAAGGCTTGTTATGCCTATAGTTTCGGTTTATTTCGGGTTTACGTTGCTGCCGGTGCAGGACAGTTTCTTCCCGAATTGGGGGAAGATGAGTATTGTGTGCCTGAATTGTATTTTGGTTATTATGATTGGTTTTATGGATTTATAATGTGTATTTGTGTGTGTGTAATAGGGGAATAAGGTCAAGGGAACCCAATAATTCCAAAGGAAGGGAATTAGCCTAAGGAGGCCTAATTGTTGTGTAAGTAAATAGGTTATGCGAGTTGGTGATTGCTTGTGCATCATTGTTGGGCGGAAGGCCATTTTGAATGCTGCATATGTGTGATTGCGCAATGGATTTCGTTTCTGGTAGTGTTTGGTAATTGTTGGTTAATATTGGCCATTGTAGGTCATAGTTGGCTTGAGTTGGCTATTATGGGCCATGGTAGGCTAATTGTGCATAATTGTTATGCTTGGGTGACTTGTTGGTGCACAATGATTGTGCTATATGTATGTAGTGTGTTTGCTGCCATTGTTGGCTTATTTAAAATGAACTCGGTGTGCTTGTGATTGACATTGCACTTGTGGTGTTTATGGTTGGCATTGCATTATCTTAGATGCGTGTGATTGTGGTACCACTGGCCAGTTGGTTGGGTGCACAAGGGTGCACGTATTATGGAAAGGGCCAACGTGGAGTTGGCATATGATGGAAAAAGGGCCAAAGGGGAGTTGGCGTGTATGGAATTGGTTGGTGCTACGAAGGGCGCTGTGTGTGCCTTGGTAGCAAGCCATATGCACTTGTGGGCTATTCGGTTATGCCTCGTACATGGGGCTGTGGGATATCATTGTGCATGTGTGCACGGCTACCAGGGTATGCAAGTAGGCCCGGAGTACATCACAAGGCTTACCCGTGGGCCTGGTCGCGGTGATATTGGAAAGGATTGTTCCGAGGCATGAGTGCCCGGTATTTGTGCATTGCACCATTTATGTGCTGCTTGACTGTGTGTTGCCCATGCCGAACCTTGTGTGCATTTTGTGGTTACTTTCTTGCATGGCATATTTACTTGCTGAGTTTTATACTCACCCCCCTATTTCTCCTATTGTCTTACAGGTGCGAGATTGAGAGTATGGGCAATAGGTCGATGGGTATAGTCGAGTCGGATTCCATTAATTATTTAATTGTATTGGTTTTTACTTGGAGGTTATGTTTTTGTAAAGGAAGAGTTAGTGCCCCTTTGTAGCAACGATTTTATAACATTAGTGGAGTTATTCTTATAAATGAGTTTTGGTACTTTTTAATGTCTTTGTTGCCTTTGCATAGTCGGTTTTGCTTCCGTTTACGTTGCGCTTATGTTTTGGTTGGTAGCCCGCGAGGCAGAGGCAACAAGCTTCTGGTTGGTTTGGTAAAAGGCCTTTGGGTGCCCTGTGGCACAGAGTGGGTGCACATGGTACCTGGCCGGTCGCGCTTAGCGGGGGCGTGACAGTAAACACGTGCCGGAACTGTAACAACCCAACCCAACAAAGCCCAGCACACAGTGTATACAATAGATATTCGGGCTCAACAGCCCAACATAAAAACAACAACAATAACTCAACCGGCCCAATGGCCCAATAATAGTAAAAACAATGCACAGCGGAAGACTTTAATACCATGATGCCAGTACTGCGAAATACCCATCCCGGTTCCTATCCGTTATTATTAACTTTTACCGAAAATATTTTACCGTACGTATTTCCGAATATAATTTCGGTACCATACTTTAATTAAAACTCTTTTAAAAATATTTCTATAAAAATTAATTATAATTTTCCGAGTATTATTTTCTTTAGAAAACTCCATTTCTAGAAAGTATATTCACATTAATTTATTTTCTAAAAATAAACACGAATTTATAAATACACATATATATTTCCAACATAAAATACTTTTCCAAACAATTACATTATCAAAATAATCGTATATTTCAGAATTATAAATCACGTGTACCATATATATTTCCAAAGTTAATTACCATAATTTTCCAGAAAATTAATAACGTATTTATAATTTTCAGAAAATATATATACAATATTGATCTTTTTCCTAATTATATATAATAACATTTTTCAAAACAAAACATAATTATCAAGGTATATATATATATACATACATTTTCCCTAAAACCATAAATCATACTGTCTATATTTTTTCTCAATGTGAATATATTTTTTTTGAAAATTAAATACCAGTAATTATATAAACAGATTTATATGTATATATATATATATATTTATTTTAAAAAATAAAACAAACCCAACCCGGCAACCCAGGCCTAGGGAGGCGCGACCCGGCCGCGACCCGCCCAGAGGAATCGGATCCTCACCTTAAGAACGGCGGCGGCGGCGCGACGCAGCGCAAGGAAGGTGTCGCGAGGCGCGGCGTGAGGCGGCGATGCTGGAACGGCAGCAGGGTGGGCCCGGCAGCGACGACAGAAGGTGGCAGGCGCGGGAAAGCTAGATCCGCGGGTTCTCCGCCGGGTCAACGGCTCGTGCAGGAGCGTCCGGCGGCGGAAGAACTCGGGGAAGGCGGCGACAGGTCGGCGACGGTGAGGCGAAGCCGAGGCTGGTGGCGGTGCGTCGTGACTCGGCGCCGATCGCTTCCTCGTGTACAGTAACCAAGGAGCTCTGGGGTGGCGGTACTGTTCCTTCCTCTTTTTTTTCTTTTTTCCGTATTTTCTTTATTTGTTTTCTTTTCTTTTTCTTTGATTTTCTTCCTCTCTTCTTTTTTTTTCTGTTTCTTTTTTTCTATTTTTTATTTCTTTTTTTTCTTTCCTCCTCTCTGTTTTTTTCTGTTTTTCTGTTTTTTTTCTTATTTTTTTCTCCTTTTTCTTTTTTTCTTTTCTTCTTTTCTCTCTTTTTCTTTTTTTCTCTCTTCTTTTTTTCCTCTCCTTTTCTTTTTTTTTTTCCTCTTCTCTTCTTCCTCTCCTGGTTTCTTCTTTTTATAGGCGTAAATTACTATTAATCCTGTGAACTCCTTAATAATGCAGCTTGTCTGCATTGTTAAGCGAGTCCGGTCCGGACCAGAAAATAACTGATACCCCCTTAGTTATTTTCCGGTGATTTTTCTGAGAATTCCGGGACCCGAAAAATACCAACTTAGGCCCGAAAAATCCACGAAAAAATCACGAGCGCGGGAAAACTCTCGGTTTCGAAAAACGACGCTCGATTTACCTTGAATTAATTACCCAAGATTAATTCAACAGTAAATCACGGTAAAAAGACTTTTACAGTCCCGGTAAAAATCAAAAATTTTACCCGTGCTGTAACAAACAACGGGTGGAAAAACTTAAAAACAGGAAAAAAAAATTTGTTATGCTTAAACTTCTACATAATTTTTTTTAGAATCCCGATATTTCATTCATTTTAGCATGAAAACTTCTACATAATTTTGACTTGACAAAATGTCTTGGGCCTCTTGGCAAGGTAAACCTTTGGTTGGTAGGTTACTTTTTACAACAAGTATTTGGCTCCGGTTTGGGTTAAATTACCGTAGCAGTTAGCAAGTAAACCTTTGGTTGGTAGTTTATTACTTTTTACTACTAGTATTTAACTCCGGTTGGGTTCCAATTACCCCAGCAATTTTCGACAAAAAATTACCATAGCAATTAGCAAGTACTTTCAATGTTTGTTTTTTTTATTTTGGGTTTTTCTATATTGTATTCGAGGATAAGGGTATACGGTAAGACTAAAAAGCAATGCTTACAAATAACGAATATAATCTGTTTTTGATTAAAACAATTTCTGTTTTATATTTTAGATAAACTACATAAAATCACTCTTTAGAATAAAAGAGTTATTTTAATTACTTAAAAAAGACGTTCTCAAAAAAAAATTACTTTAAAAAACATTTGATATAATCTATTATATATATTAATAGCTGAATCCCTCACCAGGTTTTGACACATAGGATTTTTAGAGTCTTGCTTTTTTGCCATGTGTAGGCTTTGAGGTCTTCGTTTTTTGCCATGTGGAGGGTTTTAGGTGTTTTTTGATTGGCCCTTATCTTCATTATAATTATCCCAATTAGAATTAAGAAAAAATCTAATTATACACGATCAGATTTTTTTAGCAAGATACCTAATTATACACGATCAGATTTTTTAGCAAGATTAGTACTCTCCACAATCAGAATTTTTTAATGATACAATCCTAAGATATATATTCTATCCTTTTTATTTGATAAGATTGGTTTGTTTTTTTTTTCCTCTAAACTAGAATTTTGGTTTGATTAGAATTTCCGTTTTCAATCTGATTGTTTTTTTCAACAATTTTGCTTTTAGTAAAATTGGGGAACTACAATTTCGGTTGTTGTTTAATGTATTATTATTTTTTGTATGATAATTAAGTTAGAATTTGTAACAGCCCGGGTAAAATTTTGGATTTTTACCGGGACTGTAGAAATTGTTTTACCGTGATTTACTGTTGAATTAATCTTGGGTAATTAATTCAAGGTAAATCGGGAGTCGTTTTTTCGAAACCGAGACTTTTCCCGCGCTCGTGATTTTTCCGTGAATTTTTCGGAACCAAGTTGGTATTTTTTGGGTTTCGGAATTTCTCGGAAAATCACACCGGAAAATAACTAAGGAGGTATCGATTATTTTCTGGTCCGGATCGGATTCGCCCGTAATGCAGACGAATTGCATTATTTGTATTCACAAGACTAATAGTAATTTTTTCAGTTTATAAAAAGAAAGAGGAAGGCAGCCGGAAGAGAGGAGAGGAGAAGAAAAAGAAAAAAAGAGAGAAAAGAGAAAAGGAGAGAAAAAGAAAAGGAGAGGAAAAAAAAGAGGAAAAAAAAGGGAGAAAAAAAAGGAAAAAAAAAAGAAAAAGAGGAAAATCTGAAGAAAAGAAAAAAAAATAGAGAGGAAGAATTGAAAAAAAAGAAGGAAATAAAAATAAAACAGAAAAAAGAAGAGAAGAAGAAAGAAAATCAAGAAAATGAAAAGAAAAGAAAATAAGAAGAAAAGGAAGAAAATTCGGGAAAAAAAAAAGAAAGGAGTAACAGTGCATCACCTTAGTTCCGGGCTGTCACTGTACATCTCGAAGTGTTCCGGCCGTCTTCTCGCTGCACCGCCTCCACCGCCGGGCTCGCAAGGCCGGCGCGACCTCAGCCCCGCTGTCGCCGTCGAGTTCCGCCGCTTCCACCGCCGTCACGCGCGCTTGACCCGAGCTGCGACCCGTGGATCTGCTTCCCCGCGCCGCTGCTCTGCCACCTGCCGTCGCCGCGCCGCCATCCTGCCGCCCGTGGAGTCGCCTCGATGTCGCCGACTCTGCGGCAGACTTCCCTCGCGTCGCCGTCTCCCCTGTCGCTGCCGCAGCAGCTCAACCCGCCAAGGTGAGCTGACCGACCCGTGTTCGACCCGCTTATCCCTGTCCGGGTCGCGGGCTGTGATTTCTGGGCTTTGTTGATTTCGGGCTTGGACGTGGGCCGGCTGGGCTTGCACAGTGCGAGCCTGGGCCTGGTCCTGTTCAGCCCAGTCTGTTAATTAAAAAAATAATAATATATATATATATATGCATTTATTAATTATTCTGGTATTTATTTTTGAAAAAAAATTATATATTTAGTTTGAGAAAATTATTTACAATTTAACTGTGGTATTTTAATTAAAATATAAACATATTTAATTTGATAAATAATTAAGATTATGTTTAGGAAAACTATTATTAATTGGAAAAATATAAATATACCTTGAAAATAATTTCTGGAAATTAATATGTATATTATTTTCGTCTGGGAAATTGTGATTGTGGTTTATGTAAATAAATA
>JAKUCV010004172.1:0-20683 GCA_028386065.3 Turnera subulata | reverse complement strand
TATTTTATTATTACAACCCAACCATAATAATAAACGACTAGGGACTTTTAAGAATATACATATCAAATACATATACACTAGGGTTATATATATGTGCAAGCGATTATCTCATAATCATATATATAGGCATAACCTCAAATATGTATACATGAATACAATCATCCATAGATTGGCTTTTGGGCATATTACTAACAAAAGCATGATGGAAATTTTGGATTGACCTCCTACGAAGTTTTTCCCAGAAATATGTGAGTGAGGACAGGTCTTATGTTGGTTCGTAATGACAGTTGTGAAGCCTGGATTTTTCATAACATTTGTAGGCCCAAACAACCTAAGAAAAAAAAAATCTATAGTAAAAGATATTTTCTAAGAGAGTCATAATCCTACTAAGCTAAGAAAAACTTTTAAACTAGTAGATATTCAAAGGAAAGAACAATGTTCACTTGCTTCGAAAGGAAAGGAAATATGAAACACTAGGAGAGATCACAAGAACAACCCTAAGCCTTCCTACGATCTGGGGTTGGGTATAAAAGAGAGCGAGAAAGCTTTTCACCTTACAACAACAATAAGAAAAAGCTCTTCCAGGTAAAAGATTTTAACTTTCTTGGGACTTTTCTTTGTCGAAGATACCATAGAAAAGAAATATAGGGATGGTTTGAATTAGCTTCTAAAACTACTTTCAAAAAAAAAAAGAAAATGAGAGAGACAAACACAACAATTTAGAGTAGTTTCCCACTCAAGGTTAAAACTACGACCTTTCACTCTTCCAAAGCTTCCCAAACTTTGAATACAAAAACCCCAAGTAAGATTATCCCAATCCTACTTAAAAAGTAATTTTTTAAGAACACAAAAAGTGACTCACTCTTTGTTTATAAATTTCAACATCAAAAATCTCTCAAGGTTAAAGTGCAAATTGCTCTAACTTTTACATGATGGTAAAAAGACTATTTATAAGGCTCAATTGCAAGTAAACACTTAATAATTAAAGACCAAGCTTGCCTCCAGAAATATTTGTGTAGAAGCTCTCCTACACAAATTTGCTTCTAGAAGTGTTGCCCTTTTAACCAAACAATTAGCGGTTCGAATCCTAGATCCGCCCATGATAATACTGCAAATGAAGTTGTTGTACACATGAGTCTTTAAAAGATAGTACCTAAAACCAAACTGGTGTGCATTTATTTTCTAAACCAAAAACTTTGAGCCCTTAGAATTATTGAACAATTCAAAAGATAAAATAAGCTCAAACATTTCTATAACGGTCTTGAGTTTTTCAAACACGTCAAGAACTCGAACGAAAATAAGCAGAAGCATATGACTAAACAACGAAAAAATAAATTATAAATTTAAAAAAAAATTCGGAAGTATTAATTTCCACAAGTACACAAAGATCAATAGATCATTGTCTTACTTTATGCTTAATATCTGTTAAGTTTGCTCCATGCATTTTCCATTATCCAACCGAAAACACACTATATGCATTTTTTCCCTTTTTTTTTATTTTAAAACTTACAGCACCTGTAAGCATGAGTTGGCCAACTCTAACTTCAGCAAGAAATTAAACATGCATTTCTTACTTTAAGCAAACCGTCACTCACCAGTATTTTTTTTTCTTAAAAAAAAAAAACCAAAGCAAAATAACACATGCAATATATTCTTTGGTTGATTATTCAAGCAAAACTTCCGTGGATCACCCGAGTAAAGTAATGCCCACTGGGCTTTGAATGTAAAAACACCGGCCCGTCGAATGGCTGCTGCCCCGGCCCAGAGTAGATAACCGAAAAGATGCCAAATTATGTTCATTTATTTGTTTAATAATTTCAAACTACGAAAACATTCTCCACTTTCCCTATTGACTTTTTCCCTCACTACTAACTTCACAATTCCAAAACAAGCAGCGAAGAAGATCGAATAAGCAAGCTCTCAGAAAGCTTTAAATTTTTGGGAAGCGAAGACAATGCGGAAACTGAACCAGTTTATATCAGGGGACGATGGAGAGAGAGGCGACAGCTTCTTGGAAGACGAATCGGATGGGATTTGCTCCCTTTCTCCTACCCAGGTGTTATTTTTTTTTTTAATTTTTTTTCACTCTCTTTTAACTTCCCATACAATCAAGATTGTGTCTTTTATTCAGGAAGTTAGTGAAGAAGTTATTGTGAACAAACAGTTTTAACCGTTTTGCTGTCTGAACAGAGGATGTATGCATTTGGCGCGTGTTTGGTGGCCGGGTTGGCTCTCATGTTTCTGGTACGATTTTTTTTTGTTTCCTTCTTATTTCCAGCTTAAGATGAATGCTTGTTTTGTCATGGAGTTGATGATAATAGAATGGGAAGAATTGGGTCTTTTTTTTTTTGAATTTCTCGATTCTAGTAAGAAATTGCTCCACTGATTATTGGTTCATGCAGCTGTGAACTTAAATTGTGTCCTGGAGCTTATTAAGGTTCGGGGGAATCTCTGTGTTTCGTAGCTTCCTTCATCGCAGTAATTTAAGTTGGACCGAGTTTTGTCCCTCAAATAGTAAAATTGGCATGGGTACCACTTACCAGTATCAACAGAATGTAGGCTAGGAATTGATATCTTGGACTGTTCACAGGATGCCTTTAGTGTCTTCTGTTCTAAGAGATTAACTCTATGAAAATGGTTTGTCGTTATACTGTATTGGGGACTTATTATTGTTTTGTTTTAGCTTTCAGAATTTCTTGCTGTTTTAATGGGACAACAGGCCGTCTCTTTTATCTGGTATTGTCTTTTGTGGCAAAACAAAAACTGTTTGCAAGCCCTTCTGAAATGAGAACCCCACTAAAGTCCACAAGGAGTAATCTATTAAAATAAAATAAGGCTTTTGTACCACTTTTCTGTAGATAAACAAGGTTTCATGCATGTCTACTGTGAAATTTTTGATATATAAATTGATAGGGACTGCTAATTGATAAATGTACCATTTGAAGCTCACCTGCTTACTGGTTATATGAATTGATAACAAAATTTGTGTTGCAGTCATTGATTGTCTTTGTCAAGCCAATCAAGTTTGCATTGTTGTTCACCTTCGGAAATCTCTTGGCAGTTGGAAGGTATATTGACATTTTCATGGAACTTAGTAATGGGAGTACTCCTCATTTTCAAGCGCAGCCTGATTTTGCTTAACTTCTTTTGCTGATAATTTGGTAAAATAACACTTATGTTTTGGTCTCGCATCCAACCTTTGTTTGATTATAACCTTTCTTTCATTTTTTTATGCTTCATGATCTTTTGGTGTCTTTAAAATCTACCATGCATCTTGGTTTCTTCCCCTTCTTTGGCAGACAAATACCTTATTTCTTTTCCATCTCGCTTGTCGATTGGCTTCCTGGTTTAACCTTTCTCTTTCTCGTTTAGTCACAAAGCAAAGTTTGGGGGTGAAGAACTTCAAGAGAGATAGTGAACCTAGATTAGGGACACTGCTACTCTTTTGCAATTGTAAAGGTTATATGTAGAAGCAAGGGTTGAGGGAGCTGATCCTGAAGGGACATTTCGTTATAGAAAGTAGCTTTAAGCTAATCAGTTTGTATCCAGCTATTTTCTATAATTCTAAGATGGCTAGAACCAGCCTGCTTGGTGCATCCATATCATGTCCTGCAAATAACTTTGATGGCCTCAATGAATAACTTTAAATGAAAGGGTCTGCTTCTCACTGATGATATGTTTGCTCAGACTCACCCTCACTTCTTAAGTGACTGTTCTTCTTTTATTCTAGGCTTCTGACTCTAATTCTGATTTGCGTTTGGCAGCACAGTCTTTCTCATTGGTGCTGGGCAACAGCTAACAATGATGTTTGATCCTGTTCGAGTTTATGCAACAGCTATTTACATTGGATTTGTTCTAATGTCTCTCATTTGTGCTCTCTGGGTAAGTTAACAGAATTAATTCATCAATGGACCATAATTCATATACAGAGGAGTAATTGTGCAGCAAAAGTCAGGGTTGCTTAAGATGCCTTGAAGCAATAATGTTATGCATGCATCTCTCCCTTTCCTTCTCTCTCTGTCTCTCTCTAATTCACAAAGATCATGAAAAATCTGAACTCTAAGCCACATGGACTGGGGTTTTCTTTTCTCCTTTGTTGTACAGGGCCAATATATATGTGTTTTTTTTTTATACTAGTCGAGGAGAGTGAGACTCGAACTCGAGACCTCTCCAATATATATAAGTTGTTAAATCAAAAATTGTCCTTGTTATCTCTAATCTTAGTTCCCATGTCCCACTGTCTTTTGCAAATTGCAACTGCTTTCTTCCATTCAAGCATAATCATTCTTCGTTGTTGATGTTGATTATTGAGGGTCGCCACGTTACATTGATGATTATTGCATTCAATTTTGCAGATTCATAGCAAGATTTTAACATTGCTTGCGATAATATGTGAGATTTGTGCCCTTTTCTGGTGAGTTTTTCTTCCTCTCTCCCTCTCTTCTTTTTCTTTCATGGATGAGGATTACAGCTGTAAATGGTCGAGTACTTTTTTCATTAACTAAGATGTTGTGGTTTTAGCAATTCTAAGCAACCATGCTCTGATTTCTTACTGACTCCTGTGCATGGGAAGATCTCGACACATTACCAAATGAAAAATCCTCATGCAATCTCAATGCTTTTTATCCACATGATTATTTTTCAGGTACAGCCTGAGTTACATTCCTTTTGCACGGAGAATGGTCTCTAATTTAATGATCCGATTATTTGATACGGAGCTTTGAATGATCCAAATTCAAGAATTACTCGTCCCAGATACTTGGAGCTCTCTCTCCGGCTTTGCCTTCCTGTGCCATTTATCTTTAAGTTGGGCTTGGTAAGGTTTCTCTCAAGCTCAGCATTTGAAGCCTTGTGGCGGTTATGGTTCTATTGCCTCCTTTCGCTTCCGGGCCGAAAGTGTGATCGATAGCGTGAAGGCCCAAGGGAAGAGACTGGATTGGGTTCATTTTTATCCAGACTGTTCTGCTTTCAGTGTATACAAAATGATGACAATATTTGATCTCTAACATCTTATTCAAGTACTCACTTTGTTGCTTCCTTTGAAAATGATTGTTCTCTTTAGCCTTGATTGACCGAACGTTTTTTAAAAATAATGAAACCCTTCCAATGGGAGGGAGGGGAGGATTAAACCTACAAAGCCAACTAAAGACCTCAAAATGGGACTCTGTAATAGAAGAAAGAATTTAGCTGTGACGTTATAAAACGAAGTAGCTGCACTTTTGAGGATGACATTTTCATCTCCAAGATGGTAGGCGATAGTGATTTGAAACAAGGTCTCATTCTGAAGGAAACAAAGAAGAAGAAAAGAAGAAAGACCTCTTCTAGTTCCGGGACCATCTATATTTCAGGGCCCAGTTGGATGCTACATTTTTTTGACAGTAGCTCAAAAAGTGCTTAAATATCAAACTCTCCTGGTCCACCAAAGAGGCCTAAAACATGCATGATAAATACATTCTTCCCGGGCCAACCTTTTAACCAAACGGTGTCATGTGATGATATGAACTTGGCACCAACTGAGCAAAACATCATATGGAAGACTTGCACTCGAGTACTAACCTTATTAGTGGCTAGCTAGCTACCACGCAGACCAATGTACCTTGATCTACCTTACCTACAACTTATGACGATCTGATGGCATCTACTTATTGTTATCATTGCACTCCAGGGGAAACAACAACCACTCTTTGTCTCCACCAGACATGGACATAGATGGCAAGCTTCTGCTTTCTGCTTCCATGTGTCCTGCATGACCAGCTAATTTTCAAATGACTAGATCTTTGACAAGAGGTTGAATCAAAAAGATGTCCATTTTATGTTTGATGATGCGAGCAAACCGTAATCACAGGTGACGCATGCATTCCCTGCTCGTATTGAATCCCTTAAACACATTTTTTTGGGGGGTTGGAGCACCTAATCCCTTCTTGTGTTGTTGATGTTCATTTCTATTCTACCCACCAAGGCGCCCATATGACCCAACAAAGTTGGAACTCGTCAGTCATCATTAGGGTATTATATATGATTTTATTTTCGTATTTGGCACGTTAATTAATATAGTTTTGACAGTAATTTTGAAGGCATAAATAGCATCTATACATGACCCAACAATTTCAATCCATACTGTTGTCAATATATACAATACAAAAGTTTAGCCTTCCTTTCTTGACCGGAATTATTAATCCAAGATCTTGTACAAGTGCGTCAAGATAGAAACGCCAAGGAGGAAAGCAAATCTCCCTTTCCAAACTTTCCATGGAAAAAGAAAGAAAACTATTGTAAAGTTAAATATTCTGGTTTTGACTAAATGTATCCCAGATGTTGTGAAACTCCACGGGCAAAGGAGGGTTAAAAGAAATCCACACCTAACCTAAACCCGGGGTTGGTGAATGAGAGATTACAGGCTTATGATGGAGGAATTATATTATTTTTGCTTATACCAGGATTAACAAAAAGAAAGTCACGGATTTGTGTCCCAATTCAGTGTTTGGTATAGTCCTTGGCTGCCGACTGCCATTTTGATTAATTAGCAGATTCTATTAACTACTTAAAACTGCCCAACCACCCAAAAAGTCCCTATATATGGAAATGGAACTTAAAGCAACTTGTTATTTTAGATTTCAAAAAACAACTTGCAACTTTGGAGTGGCTACTTGCTCCACAAACCATTCCAAAAATTAGTTACTCATCTCCGCCCACGACTATAAAATTATTACGCCATTCAGCTTAGTGGAAAGAAATTAGTTCAAAGCCTCTTAAAACGAAACCGAATCGCTTACCATTTGGACTAATCCATTTTCGTTTGGAAAAAAAAAAAGTCATTTCTCTTGATGCTCCCTTGCGTGTCCTACTGTTTTTACTCCAGGTTTACAACAATGTTATTTGTTTTTAATCAACAACCAAAGCAATTCATTTGCTTACTCTGATTGGGTTTGGAGTTGGAGGTAGATTAAAACCCAAAAAAGGTTATCGTCTCCTTATCCAAAAGTGACAAGTGAGGAAAGCACAACTTGATCCTGAGTAGTGATATGATATCACATCCTGTATTCCAAACAAGAAATGCAGTAGTAGTTTCACGCCACCACCAAACACTGGCTTAACTTTGTGCGCGAGATGCATGTTCCACATGCTTTGCTCAAGATGCAGTCAAAAGAGAACTAACATCAATTTATTTTTTATTTTTTTTTAAATGAAAACAAACGTCTATATCAACCAAAATATGACATTTAACAACTTACACCCTACAGGACCCCACGTTTTTGCTCTTTTGATAGTTGTGTAGGACCCTATAAAAATCACCCCCATCCTTCAATGATTAGTATGTTTTTTCTCCAGTCCAAAAAAAAATAAAATGAAAAAAAAAAACAGAAGTAAGTTGGGAAGGAATAAAATTCAACCACGAATATTTTTATACTCTTGGGAGGTTGGCCCTTAACTTTCTGATTCTGACCCTTAGAATCTGCGAAGGACTGCAGTTGCTAGGTCTCCTCAACTAATGAAACGGCCAGATCTAATGTTTTTTATTCATGGAACTTGACCAATCGCCTCTATTTTTATGCTAAATTATTTACTTATATGAAACCAAAGTCCTGGCCACTCAAGTCCCAGCAAGTCATTAAAAAAAAAAAAATGAATCACAGCAAAAATAGACTGATATTATAATCAGTAAGTAGTTATATATTTAAGAAACAAGAAACCTTAATACAATAATCACTTTTCGCACAAATTGCCATGAAAATTTGTGGGCTTTGTTAAGAGTCAACGGCAATGATTGAATAGGATTTGGTTCAGCTCATGGTTTATACACAAGCTAGCCCAAAACATAATTTGCTTTTTTTAGAGGAAAATTAAGTAATGCGGACC
Organism: Turnera subulata; assembly: GCA_028386065.3. Lineage (NCBI taxonomy): Eukaryota > Viridiplantae > Streptophyta > Magnoliopsida > Malpighiales > Passifloraceae > Turnera > Turnera subulata. The sequence continues at coordinate 12,826 of JAKUCV010004172.1, read as the reverse complement.
CAAGTTTGTCAATGAAGTCTATTTTGATTTTGAACATGCATCATTAATATCTGAGTCTGGAATTTGGCTGCCTTTAAGTGTCTTATACTCTAGGCTGCAATTAATTGTATATGAATGATTGTGACCTCAGATCTCATATCGGGACATGGTGCATCATCAACTATAATAAATCCGTCTCTTACTTGTATTCAAAAAAATAAAAAAACCGTCTCTTACCCTCGCGGATTTGGTCCCTTCCACTCTAAAATAATATGGATTAGCGTTTCTAATCTGCCCCGAGAAGCCGCATGTGATTGGTCTCATGTGTTTCAATGGCTTCCATAAGATTATGCTTTAGATTAATTATCAAGATTCAATTGCTCCATAAGATTATGCTTGGATTCTTCGATATGGATAGGTAAATAAGTGATAAGATTTGCAAGCAGCCACCCACAATTATTGATTTCTGGTTGCTGTGTGCCGACAAAATGGCTGCATGGGAACTTCACTAGGACAACATTTTTTTTTTCTTTTTGTTACGTCAACATGTACGCAACCTCCTTGTTAGGTGTTTTGATTTTTTCCTCTTAAATTAATTATGCAAACCAGAGATGAAGAAGAGGTGGCGAATCGAAACAAAACAGCTTAACACTACGGTGTAATTGATGAGGTGAAGTTTACTTTTAACTTGATGATTAAATGAAAAGAATTTTTTTTTTTTAAATTTCAAATACATTCTATCCATCTTCATCCCCTCAATTCTGATGTTCCTAAACGACTAGGAAGAATGAACTAATCTGTTCTAATTTGTTCCTTTCATTTTCATTCTTCCTATTTTCTTCCCCTCCGCATTATTTACTCAAACTAAGCAATACAAAAGAAAAATCCTAGATCTACATATTGGAGTTATCGTCGACGACTCTGTTTTCGGCGGTAAACCCATACCAATTAGCTTTTTCTCTTTAGTTTTTAGTTTCTGTTATTTTATTCTCACTCTTTGTGGGTTTAATCTTACTTTTCGTGAGTTTTATTTCACTTTTGTGAGTGTTTAGTCCTATTTTTTTTGGGTTTGTTTTCTTCATCTGGATTTTTCACCGTTTTTGGTGATACAAATAAGACTATAGGAGCCAAAAGCCATAGAAGAAGATTTGACTTCAAGAACAATTCTTTGTCTACTGTAGAAATTCGCCAACAAAGAGATATTTCACCCCACAGGTATGCATCGCCTTCAGCTGTTGGCTCGATGGTTGTTGCACGGACGATACAGGTTATGACGCTCGCAGGAGTACATTGCTGTTGTAAATCTTCTTTTGAAGGATATAGATCTCGTTGCGCAGTGGCGGGGGCTGGTGGGTCCTATGGCCCCCAAATTTTTTATCATGAGCTATTTTTAGTATATATATTTGTACAAAATGGTCCTTATCTTGATAGTAGTTAGAGGTTAGAAATTAAATTTAGGTTCATTTTATCTTTTTGGCCCCAAAAATACTTTTCTGAATGCGCCACCGTCGTTGTGTATTTTAATAGGTTGAGAAGAATTCTTAGGTTAAATTTTTCTCATACTTTTATTTAATTAGATCTTCAATTGTATATCAGATCTTTTGTTCTTTATATGAATGAAGAATACTCCTTTATAAAAAAAATACAAAAGAAAAATAAATAGTTTAATAGAAATTGAGGGTATACGATGAGAAATTGTACACAAAGACCCAAGGCAGAAATCGCGACAATTGTCCACACAAGAGATGGGAATCTGCTTCCAAGTGGGATTGTGAAAGTATGGGCAAAGATTCGAGTCTTGTAGTTGTAAATTGTAACAAAAAAGAAAAAAAGATTCCAGTAACTGGACACATCATCGTCATATTGTCACATCATTATAAAGTTTGTGGGTAGTGGTCTTGAGTTGATTCATCTTCTTGATAGGAGTAGTAGAGTGGAATTCTTAGACTTCCTTATCACCACCAAAATACCTACAGACGGGTGGGTGTCAATGTTGGTTTCCCAAAATAGCAAATCAGCCTAAATATTGCTCCATCAATCAAAAGCTTCATTGCAAAATTTTCATTTCGTGGATCACGGGAAAAGAAATTAAATATGGACAGCTGTAAGTTGAGGAGACACTTAATGATGATGCATCCTTGTTAGAATGACGCAGTCTGGCAATAGCAAATACCAACAAAAGATCTTTGCACGCTGGATTTACCTTGTCAATTACTAAAAGGAGTCGTATTAAATAGTAATGCTAATTGGGTTTTTCCACGGAAAAAAAAAACTGCTAATTGGGTTTTTAGATACTTCGTGATTCTGTGTCACACGAGAGGCAGAGGAACAAATTAATACTAATACTCCAATCCGAGATTAATTAAAAATAAAATGCTGTCAAACTTTATTTATTTAACTGGTAGATGCTGCACATAGCTAGTGGACAAGCAAACCCCTGACAAGTTTATTTAACTGTTTTATGTTTTTCAATTATTTTATTGAAACTTTTTTGGGGTAATCTACGCCACTGCCATAATCAAGGCAGGAGAGTCCAAAGAAGTATGTTAATAACACAGACTTCAAAGTATTATATGCGGCGTGCGAGAAAATTATTTTAGTGGCAATGCCTTAAGTATAAAGTATCCATTTATTTTATACAATCAATGCTCTGTTCATTGATTCCTTTTGGCTCTCAGGTTGTTTAAAAAATATATAAGCATCATTAAAGGTTTTAAACAAACTTACACTCTTTACTTAAAGCGGAGATAACAAAATATGCTCTTTTTGCCACCTCTTTTGTCTCTCTCCTTATGCTCAAATTTTTTATTCGTCGATGAAAGACGTGGAATCAATAATCAAATTTGCTTTGGAGGCTTGAGGAGCCATAACCTAAGTTGTTGGTTCGGACGAATTCCTCACCAGATTCTTACTAGGCTCGGATTGCAGTAATTTTACCACTGTGCGTTACATTTGGGTTTTGGATTATTTTGTTGGGTTCACTTTAACGAGGACTCAAATGTCTATGCAGAAAATCCTTATTGGAGACCTCACCCAATATAATCAAATGTCCTATTCCGGTAGAATCAAAATTATCCCGGTAGAATCCAAATTATTTGGGGTAAAAATCCTAAAAGAATATATTGTGGTTTTACCTTATGTTGTTCTCCAATTTTATAAAGTGAGAATAAAATACATTATAGAGTTGAAAATCACAGGTTTTGCCTTCAAAGTTCAAACATGAAACTCGTGTAAATTAGTAATTTGCCTGTGTGAAAAAAAATATCTTCAACTTGATATAACAATTAGAGGAATCAAAAGCTAGATTACCCCACCAACACGGCTATAGATTTCCCGCGAAACTTGCTGGCTTTAAAAAATAGAAAAAATAAAAAATTTTGGGAAATAATAAAATATAAAATGTTTCGCCCGCAATAAGAAGTAAAAAAAAAAAGGAAAAAAAACTATAGGAAAAAAAAAAACCAAAGAACCTAATAAAGGCGATTCCAAAAGAAAAGGGTGGGTCTGTTTAGAATTCACTTTGTCTCCTGTAAAATTGAGTACGCTTTTGAAACAAAGTGGAATAATTTTAGGCAAAATATTCTTGCTTGGGGCAAAACGAATATCCTTTGTGGGAATAAAATAACAGATAGAAAACTAGCCTTTCCTTTTAATCTTTCTAATTTTAGCCACAGACGACCAGGAAAGCATAATTCCTGAAATTATTCAAGCCAAAACTACTGGTAATACAAACATCATATGCATTCCTTTTTTTCTCTCTCTCTCTTTTGGTTGATATACCAGGCACATTCTTCCTACATCTTCCATTGCTGGAAGAGTGTCTGATTCGACGAAACATAAAATTCGAACACTTTTTTCTTCTATTTCGAATATCATGCACTTGATTTGGCAAAAGAAAAGGAATATATATATAACCCATTAAAATAAAGAAAGGCTGGAGTTGGATGAAAAATCTAGAGCGGAATAAATATTTGCTTAATTATTGTTCACACAGGGTGTTTAGCTTCTCACAATAAAAAATTGCTACCATATGATTTCATGCCTTGCTTACCTGGCTAATTTTTTTTTTTCTTTGAGAAACGACGAGATCATTTCATTCATAGCATAGCAGCAATATCGTCCCTCACCAGCTGAGCAAATGCAGCTCTTAGGTCATTTGGCATCCGCTACGTGGCAGATAGTAATAAACCCAGGGTAATTAAAAGTTGATGGATTCTCGTTTTCAAAAAAAAAAAAAGTTGATGGATTCTCCATTGTGGATCCGTATTATAAATTTGGGATATCAATCTCACAGACAATCTTTGTTATTGTTTGTTACCAAAAAAAATCTAATTCTTGTTAATGTAGCTAACAAAGTTTTGTTTAATTAGTTGGTGAAATTCTGTAATTCACCTGTTTCCCCTGCCTGTTTAGTTTTGAAAAAAAATCGTTTTTCAAATTTAGTTCTAAAATTTAAAGTGGCCTGTTATTTTCTATATTACATCTTAACTTTGTTTTTTCTTTTAAACCATTTGGTATTCAGAAATCCATCAGAATATAATTAATCCCGTTCAAATTCAATTGGTCTGCAAGCAAAGTTCTCCTAAAGCATGCTAATTTTTTACATTATAGTTGAGTTGATTAATTACAGATTAACTCAAAATCAATATACATTATATTTTCTAACACTTGATCTTAGTAAATATAATAAATCTTAGGTTTTTAGAGAATTTGTATTTATGAAAAACAAATCGAAAACACTTTATCCAGCATCAATTTCCTCTAGCATATGACCACCAATGATTTCTTTTGGTACTAATTAGCATGAGACTATAAGTTGATTTTAACATCTTCATTCCTATAAAATGACTACAGTACAACTTATGATTAACTGACAGGAGAAAGGAAACAGAACTTTAAACTAAGAGTAGAAGAGAGAATTTTGTTGGAGATTGAATCATTGATGAATTAAAAGGACCACCTCGTCCTCGCTCCCATGCCAGTTTAGCTATATTTCGACGGAATCTAACAAATGCTAAGAACAATAAGCGAAGTGATCACCTTTTTCTGAAAAATTTAAATCTTTGTCCCGTAGCGTAAATCCGTCATTTATATTATATGTATGCGAGTGGTGGTAATGAAAGAAAGCTATCAATAAAGATAGCTTTTGGTGTTTTTTAGAGATGGAAGACGAGTTTGAAAAATCATCCCAAATCATCTTATCCGGATACTCTAAAAATTTCCACAACCAAAGAGAAATAATGGTTTGAGATAGTGAGGGGTTGCCTTCTTGCTTTTATGTCACTTTTGGTGAAGAGAGCTAGTCCCTTTCTCTCAAATTGATATGAGATATTGATAAAGTTATTCTTATGAGTCTTTTGCTTATTTGCTTGAGACAATTAATTAGCTGTTCTTCAGAGTTTTACAAAACGGAGTATTTCACAAGCTCGGATGTTTCATCCAACAGAATCTGGTCTCTGTGCTGCTTGCTAATCATACACCATAAATACACTAAAAGAGAGAGCTGGCTGGCGATCATGCAAAAACATCCATTTGATTATATTTTGAATTGTTGTTTTGTTTCTAGTTTCTACCTTTTTATATTTCTTTTTTTCCAATTTTTGCTTATTTTGTTCTTCAATGTATGTTTTTTTTGTTTCAATTTAGGATTAACAGTGTATTTTGCATGATTGTTAATTCCGGACCAACAATTGACAGCTACTGGGCCATAGTTATCCGATTAAATATAGTCAAGCTTGGGTTCAATCGAAAAATTGTAAAAGAAATTTTGACTTAGAAAACTTATTGGGTCGCAGACTCGCAGTTACTCAGGCTCAATCCGCTGGTCCAAACCGGGTTAAAAACACCAGTATTTTGTTCGATTAATCGCAAGATATGTTTGGGAATTTTTTTTTTCACCTCATCAGTTCAGCCGGTACAATTTTGTTTGTTAAGAAAAAAAAACGTTCCATGTGATAATTTTTCCTCAATTAATCCTTTACTTCGGTTGCTCATGTCCTCGGTCTAATGATGTTTACCTCTTGTATCGCAAGTGGACGTATAAGATCATTGTCAGGGGATGGGATATCAGACTCATACAAACTTTTCTCTTTGCTTTTTTTCTCTTCTTCGCATCTCCCCACCCATATATATCTTGTTTATAAGCTGTGGCCCTCTTTTAATTCTTTAAGGAAAGTTCTCTCTTGGAATCAAAACTATAAATTTTATTACCAATACAATTTTTTTTTTTAAGAAACATTACCAATATATAATTGGTCATCAAGTGGTCCCATATTTATTTTATCTAACTTACTTGGTAGTTTATAAGATTTCTGATGTAAAAAAAAACTTTTAATGGTAAATTAGAAAGGGTGAGGTAATTCAAAAATCAAAATTTACTGAAAATTCTCCAGTCATGTCTTACAAAATAAAAAAGGCATAAACCTCAATTTCGTCCATGTGTTATACTCCTTAGTTCAATTTGCCCCTTGAGTTTTAATTTGGATCGATTGGATACTGTGTTTGTAAATTTGGGATTATTTACCCCTAGTCTCAATTAAGGTCAATTAAATATTTATATTCCTAAAATTGGATCAATTTACCCCTTGACCCAAATTATAATCAAAATTAAGTATAATTAATATAGATTTAGTAGATGATGTGTCATGTGACTCATGTCAAAGTTTGTCAAAAGTAAGGATTGTTCATGAGAATGAATTAAGTGACGTGGGTAAATAAAAAATTGCACATATCTACTCCGAATTGGTCTAATTTTACAAACTCAATGGGCAAATTGATCCAATTTTGCTAACTAAAGCATTCAATCGACCCAAATTAAAACTCAAGGGCCAAATTGACCCAATTTTACAAAGACATTCAACCGATCTATAATAAAATTTAGGGAATAAATTGATCCTTATACACAGGGGTGAAATTGAGGTTTTTATCTATAAAAAACGGAACATTCTCCAGGCCAACCTCCGAGCCTCGGGGTTGTGGGATGGAAGAAAACCACAACCGGCTTATAATAGAACGTCAGCTATATATATATAATATGGTAGTTGGACTTGGACTATTTTTTCACTGCTGGTAAATAAAGTTTGCTCAAGTCAATTGGGTATAAAAATTAAGGGAATGGCCCACATTGCTCTGTTATCTTGACCTCAACAGTTACTTCACCTAACCACTCACTCCATCGTGGAGGTAGGTGGTGGCCAATGTAATGGCCCATTTTTACGGATGTTTTGGCAAAATTTTAGCTGCCACAAAAAAGAAAACCTATAAACCACGTGTTACTGTTACCCCCCACCTAGCACAAAAGTACTTTGAACCAATAATGCATCCAGTAATTTTAGCATCTCCCGAGGTAGGCAGGAACACGAACAGGTAGTAGTAGCTGTTCTGTTCTGGTGACAAAATAATATTGTCCGAATTCTAGTGTGACCAATTTAGGATATTAAAATTATCAGGGAGACGCGAAAACTTCCCGTACTTTTCAAAAGACTTTGATAACAACAAGTTCTTATAACTTGTAATTAATTGCGAAACAATCCCCCAACTCGTTCATGAAATTTGGTTTGGAGATCCATTATTTGTTGGTGGTTAGCTGGACTGATTAAGATATTGGAGTAGGTAAAACGTGCTAGTAATTGCAAGACTAGAAGAAAAATGATTAAACCATTTGACCATACATAACAGGGCCCATTTACTATAGTTTTTGTGGTAGATGGGAAGGTAAAGAAATAAAAATTCAGAGGTTTAATTTAATGGTGACTTGAGATGAAGTTGATACAGAGAAATGAAAAAAAAAAAACTAATGAGGCTGGTGGCTAACTTGGACACAAACAATTAGTAGTAACAATAATAGCACCGGGTAAGAAAAGTTTCTGGCCATTTGGAACACAGTTGTTCCTTTCCCTTTTTCTGTGCAACTTTAGCCATGCTTGGATGCAATTTATATTAAAAAAATAATTGCTTTTTAGGGAAGTTTTCCACGTGCAAAAAATGTTTTTTCCTTATGAATTATGAGTTCCAAGAGAAAATGTTTTTGGTAAGGCTGACGTGCACCAATAAAATTTTTTTGACATAATTATTATTTTAATATTTTCATAATTTTATAGAATAGCCCTTTAACTTTCAATAATTACTAAATCATCCATTATTTTTAAGAATTACAATAAAAACTAGATAATATTATGAAATTACTATTTTGGAGTGTGGATTATGCTGAAATTTTTTAATGTCATTTTTTAAAAAACAGAAACATTGGCACGTAAAACAAGTAATGGTTACACAATACTAAAGCGCCTAGATGTAATTTCAACTATATAAAAAATTATTTATTAATTACTATAAATAAGAGTTTATCTCATGTTTTATTATTATAATATATAAAAAATTTTAAAAAGCTTTCAAAGAAAAACTAAAATATTTATGAAATTATGACATGAATTATTCTATAATTTTTAAAATTTTAATTTTTTTAATGAGACATTTAAAATATTTGTTAAATTATTGAGTGAATTATTATATAGCCCATAAAATTATTAAATTTTTCAATAAAATACTAAAAGAATTCACAAAATATTAAAATGGATTACTGTATAGTTTTAAAATTTCTTTATAAATTTTAATAAAAAATTAAAAATATTCACAACACATTAAAATACATTGCTCTATAGCTTTTAGTAATTTTGAAATTTCATATAAACTTATAAAAAGGATGGATAGAATTATTCTGTTGTCTTTAAGTTTTAAAAAATTTCAATAAAATTGTGAAAATATTCATAAAATATTAGAAGGGACTGTTCTATAGCTTTGAAATTTTCAAAACTTTCCCAACAAAATACTGATAATATTCATCCATTTATGGAGTGAATTATTCATCATAATTTAAAATTTTCAAAATTAAAAAATAAAATATGGAAAATACTTATTAAACTATAAATTTAAATATTTTCTAGAATTTTAAAATTTAATCAAATATTAAAAATATTAATAGAAATATTTAAATGAATTTACCAATTTTATCTTCGGGGCCTATCACGGTTAAGCTAGGGTCGTACCAGGTTATCAACCTGTTCCTGGTGCCAGATCAACATCCAAAACCCGGGATCAACATCCAAAACCAAATCACAGGGATCAACATCCCAAATATCAACCAAGCATCAACATGCTTATCACAAGTAACCCGATCATGGCCACTATAAAACAGTCTCAAACCATCCGGCCGTACCACTACTTACCACGTGACACTTCAGTCATCATTATTCAAATTCACAGTTTAATTCCAATCCCAAATTCCAAATATCCAACCTGGACAGTCCAACAACAACAACAATAAACATAACAGATTCCTCTGCTAATGTCCAAGACTCATATTCAATCCATCAACAATTCCATATCATCAATTAACCATAGAAAATGCAACAACACTCAATGGTTCAATCAATCAACAAGCACATCCAACAGAGTAATATAGGCAACATATCAAGGGTTATCCATCCTCACCTTAGCTGTTTAGTTAACTCCGAATTTCCACAGTAGATTCCAAAAATCCAGATCCACGTGGAACTGCCCGTTATCGGCTCCTATGTTAAGCATAAAAATATGCACACATAAGATGCATGGCAATGATATACAATTATAACAGTTTACGATAAACCATAACATAAAATACTTTCCAACTCGGTTAATGCCTCGGTTGCATTTTCTTTATCATCATCATTCACCATTTTATTCCACATGGCAAAATTATAGTTTACCCAGATAATATTCCGGTACTATACTTGATAATACCATTTCTAAAAATATTTCCATAAATTATCTATTTATCATATCGTATATTTTTTCTGAAAATATAATTACTATAAAATAATTTTTCTGGAAAATATATATTTCCCAAAATATTTTTATGGTATATGTATTGTTTTCTAAAATGTCGTTACTATATAGTAATTTTCAAAGGATATAATCATATTCTATATATTTATATTACTTTCCAGAAAAAATAATCTTACAAACATATTTTCTTGAGATAAATATTGAAGCGCCCCGACCCGTATTTACCGTACACAGTAAACACGAGCCAGAACTGTGACAACCCAACCATCAAACCTAGCATACAGTGTAAATAATGGAAAACTAGCTCAACAGCCCAAAATATAAATCTCATATATCTGGCCCCTCGGCCCAACAATAACAAAAGTAACTGGCCCAATGGCCCAACAATAACAAAATACAGTGCACAGCAGAAGACTTAAAGACTCACTAACACTGTATGCGACACATGCAACTATGGATCCGAGCCCTGTCCAAGGGAAACGCTGCAGCCTGTCTGGAATGCACCAACCTGTACAACAAACAACTCATCCTACGGGATGAAAGCCCGCAGGTGAGGGGTGAGTCCGAAGTGCTCACGACAATGGAAAGACGATCAATATGGACACTAATTAGGGTCGTACCAGGTTATCAACCTGTTCCTGGTGCCAGATCAAAAAGAACCCAGGGATAGACATCCCAAATATAACAAACCGGGATAGACATCCCAAGCATAGACATGCTTATCACACGAACCCAGATCATGGCCACCACAAAACAGTCTCTAACCATCCGGTCGTACCTCTACTTACCACGTGACAATTATATTATCCACATCAAAATCAAATCACAGAGATCGACATCCCTAACCCAAAATACCGAGGATCGACATCCCCTCCAAAATACCAAGGATCGACATCCTTGTCACAATTTATTATTTAATCCTTTATACTTAATCCAAAAGACACAGAAAATCAACACGGGGATAAACATCCCAATAACCAACATGGGATAAACATCCCGACAACAATCAAGACCATGGGATAAACATCCCGAAGCATAACATAGCAATGCAGCATCCAACAGTGTAAAACCAACAAACACAACTACCGAGTAATATAGGCAGATATTGAAGGAAATCCATCCTCACCTTGGCCGATTACTCAACTTCGGAAGTAATGACCGGTCCGACGCCGGCTCCTAGGGAAACTGCCCGATATCCAAACCTAAACATCAAAACAACATATACACATAAATTCACATATTCGGTATGCTATGATGCCCAAACTGCGTAATAACCCATCCCAGTTCTTATTCGATATTATTATCTTTTACCGAAAATAATTTACCGAACGTATTCCCGAATATAACTTCGGTACCATACTTTAATTAAAATTCTTTTTCAAAATATTTCCATAAAATAACTATATATTTTTTTTCAAAATTGAATATCAGATTATGTTTAAATAAATATATACATAAATACAGTTTTTTTTAATTATTCGGGCTGGGCTGAACAGGACCAGGCCCAGGCTCGCACTGTGCAAGCCCAGCCGGCCCACGCCCAACCCAAGTCAACACAAGCCCACAACCCAGCCCGTTACTACACCCAAGCCCATCAAACCACAACCCGCGACTTGTTCTCACGAAACGGATCTTTGCCAAGAGTCGGGTCTTACCTCCGGGTCGTGCAGCAGTGACGGCGGCGGAAGGCGCGAGCTCGAGGAAAACGAGGCGAGCACGAGGGAAGGCAAGGCGGCGACTCCAAGGCGGCGAGAGGCCCGGAGAAGTCGGATCCACGGGTCGCAGCTCGGGTCGACGGAGCGTGACGGTGGCTACTGCGCCGAAAGACCGCGGGGCCGACATGGGTGAGGTCGCGCCGGTGTGGCGAGGACGACGGCGGTGGCGGTGTGGCGTGCAGCGGCGGGGAACGGCTCGAGATGCACAGTGCAGAGGCGGAGGAAGGTGACAGAACTGTTCACACGTCTTTTTTTTTTTCTTTTCTTCTATTTTTCTTATTTTCTTCTATTTTTTTTTTTTCTGAATTTCTTTTCTTTATTCTATTTTCTGATTTTCTTCTTTTTTTTCTCTTATTATTATTTTTTTTCCTTCTCTTCTCTCCCTTTTTTTCTGATTTCCCTGATTTTTTTCTCTTTTCTTTTTTTTTCTTCTTCTTCTTTTTTTTCTTTTTCTCTCTTTTTTTTCTCTCTCTTTTTTTCTCTCTTTCTTTTTTTTTTTCTTCTGCTCTCCCACCGGCTGCCCTCTCCAATATATAACTGAAAAATTACTATTTGACTTGTGAACCTCAAATAATATAATTCGTCCGCATTACGGGCGAGTCCGATCCGGACCAGAAAATAATAGATACCTCCATAGTTATTTTCCAGTGTGATTTTCCGAGAAATTTCGAAATCCGAAAAATACCAACTTAGTTCCGAAAAATTCACGGGAAAATCACGAGCGTGGGAAAACAATTGGTTTCGAAAAACGACTCCCGATTTACCTTGAATTAATTACCCAAGAATAATTCAACAGTAAATCACGGTAAAAAGACTTTTACAGTCCCGGTAAAAATCCAAAATTTTACCCGGGCTGTTACAGTCTACCCACCTTAAAAAGAATTTCGTCCCCGAAATTCCATCTTATCCGTGGGTGTAACAGCCCAGGTAAAAATTTCATTTTTACCGGGACTGTTTAAGTTAATATTCAGTAATTTACCATTGATTTTAATCTTGGGTAAATAAATTATCGAGCTTTGGATTCTGAAACCGAGCATAGTCCTACGACCGGGATTTTTCTGCGGATTTTATGGACCAAAGTTGGGATTTTTCCGGGTCCGGGAATCTTCGGAAAAGTCGGGTTTATTCTCGAATTAACGGACCAGAAATAAGATAAGTGGGTATACCGGATATTTTCTGGTCCAGGTGGGTCACACTTCACATGCAGCATAGTAACTGCATAATTGAAGTTCAATTATTCAGCCGCCAACTCCTATTAAGCCTGTGACTTATCAATGATTATGCTGTCTATATAATTATTTTCTTCTGCC
>JAKUCV010004171.1:0-55715 GCA_028386065.3 Turnera subulata | reverse complement strand
ATCCCATCGCTGGTGTGCTAAAAGCAGCCAAAGCTTGAGGCTGCAATAAAGAACCTGAAATGAAACCGCCACCAATTTCCGTACCACCACAATATTCGATTATAGGCTTGTAGTTAGCTCTCCCCATCAACCATAGGTATTCGTCCACACTCGATGCTTCACCGGTGGAGCCGAAGCAACTACCATATGTGAGAATAAAGAATCAGTATGCGTGCAACCTTCAATAAACAGAGAAACCCATGCAACTACTAAAATAAGGCACACTATATGAAGTGGAGGCAACCTTCAATAAACAGAGAGACATGTGTAATTTATAAAATATATCTCTCAATGAAGCCAAAACAAATGAGATCAGGGTAAACTCTCGAACTTACACTTACCGAATGGCAGACCAATCATAGCCAGCTGTACAATTTGCAGTTTTCCATGTTCGCACAATACTAGGGATCACGCCAAGCATTGTCACTCCAGCATCCTACCAAATTTTCAGCAGAAGCCAACATTTTAAAAGATCTCCAAATGCCTAAAAAGCATATTTGCTCATGCCAAAGGATGTTATATCGGAAACTAGATATTTAGAAATACTCTCGAGTCATTGACAAGTTCTTAGGTTGTTGCTTAAGAGAAGTAAATAATACGAAAACAAAATGCACCAGAAAAGAAAGGTTTCACTTTCAGAACCTTTGGCCAACAGCAGTTGTCTAAAAGAATGCTGCTTGTCTGGCAACAACAACACATGTAATAACAAGATCTACAGAACCACATAGATGAACTAGAATTCGTGTAACTATTAAAATCAGCACTTAAAATATTAAGTTTACAAAAAGAGGAATGAAATGCTTGCCTGCACAAATTTAGCAAAGCCAGAGCCCAGAGGTGAACCATTGTATAAAGCAATGGTTGCACCATTTAACAACGAAGCATATACAATCCAAGGACCCATCATCCATCCTAGGTTAGTGGGCCAACAAACAATGTCACCTTTTCGGATATCCAGGTGGGACCATCCATCTGCTGCAGCTTTTAGAGGTGTTGCCAGGGTCCACGGAATTGCCTTTGGATCCCCTACAAAAAGCAGGTATCTGGCTAGTTGTAGTCAAGATATTATGTGAACTTTACCATCTTCTACGAATTTCAAATATGCAACTATTGGAATTTAAGAATAGGATATCTGAATGTTGTTTTGAGCTATTAATTACATTTCAGTAGAATATACGTTCTGAATAGAAGCAAAAACTTCTTTCTCAGTCCAGAAATTGTCATTTGCTTGCAGAAAAGATACGAATAGCCAAGAAATTCTGTGAGAGTAACTTCAATGCAGAATATACCTGTAGTCCCAGATGAGAAAAGGATATTTGTAAATGTTTCCACGGGCTGTTCAACAGCACGAAATTCATCTCCTCTGCAAGTTTATTATCAAAATGCAGCAGAAAACAGCATCATCATCAAACCTTGATTGACCGAAATTTCAAACTAGAGAGAATCATGAAACTCTAAGATCAATTATTTTATGACCATTGATGTGCTTTGCGTGTTATTGTCAAAGACTGGAACCTTATGGACATCCAACATGAAAGGCAGGAACAATTATTCTATTTTCTCCACTTCTCTCCCAGTCAACTAAATTGAATATTCTATCAACTCAAGCAGTTTACAGAAAGCTTCAAGTTTTAAAAACTTCTGAATTCAACATCTGCATCAAACAGAGAGGAAAAGGAACAAAGACTAAGTTGCTCATGCAAGAGTTTGAAAACAAAGACGATGTCAACATAACATGAATAATATTTCAACCCTTGTTACAACAAATAACACAGTGCCTATGTTTGTATCCAACAAAAAGAATCACGAAATTCGTGTTGAAAATCATTCTGCACGTTATGATTACTATAGGCCACTATAATCATACCTTGATTTTTTTACTCTTTCCAAGAAATCATGCCAAGAAATGTCATCATTCCGCAACTTTACACTGAAGCTCGAGCCTTTGGTAGGTATAACAATTGCCATAGGTGCTTGAGCATCCACGACTCTACTGCAGAATGGAAGTTTTTTGTGAGATTAAGTACCAGAGGAAGAGAGAGCTCCATATGTTAGACTATATGATGAAAGAGTAAAGAACTTCACCTGTACAATGGAATACTTTTATCACCACGAATTATAAGATCCTGAACAAAAATATTTGAAAAGTAAGATTATTGTGGAAAGCAAAAATGCCTGAAGATGAAGGCGCCAGTACAGAAATAAACCAGAGAAGATATTAGAGGCTGCTTTGGAGATTACATATTACATGAATATAAAAAGGCTCAAAAGATAAAAGAAACACACGAACACACACTCTTTGAGACACAATTCTTCATATCAACCAAAAAAATACAAATATTAGAAATTATAACCTGAGTAAATATGGCTTTTGCATTCGATATTCTAAGTCTTGTTGATATTTCAACCGGAGCAAAACTATCAGCAATAGACACAACCGCATATCCAGCCAGCACAATGGCTAAGTAGATAACCACAGACTTGACGTTCATAGGCATGTCAATTGCAATTGCAGATCCTCTCTCCAAACCTAAAGCATCGAGAGCATGCGCAACAAACCTACAAGATGTAGCATAAAAAGAATTATGTTTCACACTTGGTAAAGCATGAAAGGGAATAAACCAGTATCAAACCGGCATACCAAACATCTGAACGTAATTCCTCGAGTGTCACACTGTTCACAGGCAGATGATCATTTCCTTCATCACGCCATCTTATTGCTACATGATCAGGATTTCTCTTGCTATTAAAAGTCAAGCAATTCTTTGCAGGATTCAGGATAGCTCCCGGAAGCCATTGACCACCTGGGTTCGACAGGGGGCTTTCTCCTGGCGGTGACTCGCGTAAGATACATTGAGGAGGCACTGAAAACGATATCTTCATTTCTTCAAACACAGTCCTCCAGTATACCTGATCAACAAAAGTATACCAGAGCATGTAAGTGTAATTGCTCCACTTGACAGAGTAAGAACTTACAATGCATGCAACAGAAATGAAGAACCAAGTATATACATCACACACAAAATCTACCTCAGGGTTTGAGACTGAGAATTCCTGGAAATCAGAGAAACTCGAAATGGGGTCCTTGTAACTCGAGCCCAGAAACTCTTTCCCGCGCCTCTCCAGTAGATGGCCCACATTTGTGAGGACTGCGCTCTTCCTATTTCCAAGTAACATTAAACAACAACCATTGATCCAAAAAAGAAAGAAAAAAAAAAGAAACAGTCAACAACAACAAAACCAAAAATTAAAATGACGATAGCTATACATCAAGGAAAAAGAAGTAAACTTGGTTCACAAACAAGTAAACTTTGCATGTCAAATTTTCAGATTGGTTTCATTCTTATTTGTGAATCAAATATACTTATTTGGTATTTAATTTTATCAAATCCTCTTCGCTAAAACTACGTTGGTATTTCCACCAGCTATTTTTGATTCAATTTTGTAGCAGCAAAATGTATTTAAATTCTTCGCGCAAAAATTTTTTTAAAAAAATTGTCCTAAGTATATTTAAACGCGGGCGTGGGGCCCACGCCAACAACATCCGCGTGGCACACTAACCACCAAAGGACGTGGTTCCACGTGGCAAACAACTTTCTATGGGCTAATACTAATCATCATCATAAATAATCACGATCAAGCAAGGAAAGAGTGTGTGTGGTGGATAAGAGAGTGGAGTGTCTTACGGGTCGGGTAACCAAGCAGGCGGGTCGGGGCCGAAGTCCTTGTAACAGCCGTAATACATCATCTGGTGGAAGGAGAAAGGAAGGCCCGGGTTGAGGACCCGTTTGGAGATGTGGGTCCATGTCTCCGGCGAGGCGGGCCCGTGAGCCGCGACGATTTCGGAGACTTCCCGGTACAGTTTGCGGGCCACGCCCGAGGAAACACCAAGAGCTTCGATGTCGGAGACGGAGATGGTGTCTAGTCCCTTGTAGTAAGAGTTGGCCATCTCAATTTGGTTTTTTTTGTGTGCAAGAAAAAGCAAGTTTGGGTTTTTATTTTGTCGGGGAAAATGGTTATTGCATAATTTGCATTAGTAAATGATGATCTTAAAGACTTTAGCTTTTTGCCTGGTGGTGGTGGGGGACTGATAAGGTATGACTAGGATGTCTCAAGTTACGTGAAAAATTGGAGCTTTTTATTGGGCTGGGTTTGTTTTGGTTTTTATATGCCTGCTCTAGTGGGTTTTTGAACCGGATGTTATAAAATTGGGAGAGATTTTCACTATTTGATAGAATAATACAAATTTGATTAAACTTGATCAAGATAATAATATAACTTTGTGAGAAATAATAAAATTTTAATAATAATAGAAATAGAGGATAATTATATTAATGATGGAGAGAGGAAAAGAGATGTGTACGGAAATTTGGAGAGAGTGAGTTTATGGTGATCAAAGGTGTAAATGTGCATAGAAATGAAGGGGGTATTTGTAGGTGAAAATAGGAGGATAAAAACAAATGAGAATAATTAATTTAAAAAGATAAAATCAAAAAGATATTAGGTAAAGGAAGATGGAATTAAGATTAGGACAAAGGGAATTATGGTGAGTAAATGGCCAAATAGATGAATCCAATTGGATGTTAGGTTGAGGGATAAAATATTTACCGAGGGTAAATTTGGGTACGGTAAAAACGAGTTTTACTGTATGGTAACAATGACATTCACCATAATTTATTTTACAACACTCCTCCTTGAATGTCATTGCATTTTGGGTAGAATACACTTTAGAAGAACTGCCTCGTTAAAAACCTTACCAGAAAAATCCAGTGGGATAAAAACTTGGTGAAGGAAAAAAGAGTGCAGTGTGTATTCTACTCCCCCTCATTTTGGCCTCCCTTGATGTTACGAAATCGTCGCATGCCAATCTTCCTTATCAACTTCTCAAAACTGAAGTAGGCAGTGATTTTGCAAATAAGTCTGCCAAATTGTCACTTGAGCGAATCTGTTGAACACAAATATCACCATTCTTCTGGAGATCATGAGTGAAAAAGAATTTTGGTGATATGTGCTTTGTCCGGTCGTCTTTGATGTATCCTTCCTTCAATTGGGCAGTGCAGGCAGCATTTTCTTCATAAATGATTGTTGGAACATCTTTCCCACTATCCAATCCGAAAGAATCTCGAATATGTTGTGTCATTGATCTTAGCCAAACACACTCTCGACTAGCTTCATGTATGGCTACAATTTCTACATTATTTGAAGAGGTGGCAACAATACTTTGCTTTGTGGATCGCCACGATATAGCAGTTCATCCATAAGTAAACAAGTAGCCTGTTTGTGACCGAGCCTTATGTGGATCAGACAAATAACCTGCATCTGCATAACCAATTAGATCGAGTTTGGACCCGGATGAATAAAATAATCCCATATCCATTGTACCCCGAAGATATCGAAAAATTTGTTTTATCCCATTCCAATGTCTGCGAGTTGGGGTAGAACTATATCTTGCTAGTAAACTAACAGCAAAAGAAATATCAGGTCTTGTATTAATAGCAAGATACATTAAAGCTCCAATCGCGCTGAGATATGGTACTTCTGGACCAAGAATTTCTTCATTATCTTCTCGAGGTCTAAAAATATCTTTCTTTTGATCAAGAAACCTCACAACCATCGCGGTACTTGTTGGATGCGCTTTGTCCATATAAAATCTTTTCAAAACCTTCTCGGTATAATGTGTCTGATGGACAAAGATCTCATTTTCTAATTGTGCAATTTGAAGACCTAGACAAAGTTTTGTCTTTCCAAGGTCTTTCATTTCAAATTCTTTCTTTAAACAATGCACGGCTTTGGAAACTTCTTCAGGAGTTCCAATAATATTTAGGTAAAAAAGTTTTTCTTGTCCCTTCACTTTTTTGTTTTCGCATTTGTTGTCCCTCTTCCTTTTTTTTCACTCTTCATGTCCCTCAACTCTTGAATTACCGGGCCACCATGTCCTTTTGACCCCCAGCAGCCGGTTGGGAGCTGTGGCGCTGACACGTGTCCGTGGGGCCCACTTCAGCTGATTTATTTTTCTTTTTTCTCTTTCTTTCCTATTTTCTAGGTTTTATTATATTAGTTTTTATAATAAATAGAAGAGAAAAAAATTTAAAAAATATAAATATATTATGCATTCTATCCTAAAAAAACAAAATAACTTGAATTGCATTCTATCCTAAATACATAATTTTTTAATTATTGTGATTGTTTACAGAACATATACCTTTCGTTCTTTTCTTCTTTTTTTTATAAGAAATAGGATAATTAAATATAAGAAATGGGATAATTAAATATATACCTCCTGATGAAATTGTTTACCTCCTAAATACATAATTTTTCATTCTTTTCTTCTTGGTCAATTATAATTAAAAATACCTTGCATCAGTCATGGATCCCTAAACAACGATGGTTAATCAAAACTGAAGAACATTGTGATTATCCTAAATACATAATTTTTTAATTATTGTGATTGTTTACAGAAGAAAAAAAACATCACTCCCTCCCTGTCAGTCCTCCTCCTCCGCTGCCGCCTCCTCCTCCGCTACCGCCTCATGCTCTGCTGGTCCTCCTTTTTTTTTATTCCTCCTCCTCTGTCGGTCCCCCTCCTCCGCTGCCGCCTCCTTCTCCTCCCTCTTCCGCTTCGTCTTCTCCGGCGTTAAGCCCTTCCAGGCCCTCGGCCACCGCCACCCATCCCGAGCCAACCTGCATCGCCTCATCTCACTCGCCAGCAACCCCGGCCTCACACCACCAGAAACTCGACCACCGCACACACGTACCTTCTGTCCACCATCGTCCAACCTGCAACCTAACACATGACCCCAACGCCGCTTCAAACAACAAGACATAGTCGCCATCATATCAACACACCCACACCCGATTAGACACATAACCAAGCTAATCGAAAAGAGAAAGAGAACAGGGAAGAAAGGAGGCGGCGACGCATCTCTTACCGGGCGACGACGGCGCGGACTCGCCTCGGCTTCTCCGCCTCTCTGCTCGATTCGCCACCTGACGCAGAGAGGAGTGGACGACGGTAAGAGGAAGATGAACGGCAGCAGCGACTCTCGAGCCCCCCATCATTAATCAAGGAGCAATTAAGAGCAATTGAGAAAAAAGAAGAGGAACGAAGAAGAAAAAAAAGGTGAAGAAGAAGACCGGTGAGTAGAGACCGGTGAAGAAGAAGAGAGAAAAAAAGGAGGGCGACTGGCTGCTCACCTCGGCTCGGCATTGTCGTCGGGTGGAGGGGCGCGACGGAGAGAGAGTAGAGGAAAAGGGGCTGCTGGCGGCGGCGCGACCGCGTGCATAGGAGAAGGAGGCGATGGTGGTGCTGCGCGCGGTGGTGGCGGTCGGCGGTTGAGACGGCAGTGGAGGAGTGAAGGGGAAGAAGAGAAGATGGGGGTGTGTGATGTCGTTTTGGGGTGAAGAGGGGTTGTTTAATTTCTTAAATAAAAAAAGAAAAAGAGTAGGAAAAAAGGTAAAGAAATATTGTATTAAAATATTAGTTAAAAAAGGAAAGAAAATAAAAAGAGAAAGAGAAAAGAGAAAGAAAAAAGAAGGGAAGAGAAAAAAATAAAATAATAGGTATAAAGTAGGGCCCACCTTACACATCAGCAACTACCGGCTGTAGTAAGTCAAAAGGACATGGTGGCCCGGTAAAACGAGACTTGAGGGACATGAAGAGTGAAAAAAAAGGAAGAGGGACAACAAATGCGAAAACAAAAAAGTGAAGGGACAAGAAAAACTTTTTTACCATAATATTTAAATCATCAACATAAACAACAATGATGACATATTCATGTATGGACCTTTTAATAAAAACACATGGACATATGGAATCATTTTTGAAACCTTCTTTTACCAAGTATTCACTGAGACGATTATACCATATACGTCCAGATTGCTTCAAGCCATATAAAGATCTTTTCATTTTAATTGAGTATATATCCCAGGAATTAGTTGCTTCGGACAACTTGAGTCCTTCAGGGACTCTCATGTATATATCATGGCTTATAGGTCCGTAGAGATAGGCTGTAACAACATCCATTAGACGCATTTCTAATTTTTATATACTGCCAGACTAATTAGATACCGAAAAATTGTTGCATCCACAACAAGGGAGTATGTCTCCTCATAATCAATACTAGGTCGTTGGGTAAAACCTTGTGCGACAAGCCGTGCTTTATATCTCACTTTTTCATTTTTCTCATTTCTTTTCCGTACAAATACCCATTTGTAACCGACCGGTTTTACACCATCAGGTGTTGGGACTACAGGCCCAAAAACTTCTCGCTTCATGAGCAAGTCTAACTCAGCCTTAATTGTGTCTCTCTATTTTGTCCAATCATTTCTTTGCCGGCATTCATCAATTGATTTAGGCTCATGATCCTCATTTCCTTCCATAATATTTAGCGCTACATTATATGCAAAAATTCCGTCGACGGTTATTTCACATCGGTTCCATCTTGTTCCTGACATAATGCAGTTGATTGAGATCTCATCATTTTGACTTATTTCAGGTACCTGAGTTACTTCTGGAACATTACAATTTATGTCAGGATCCTCTTCTAGAGGATTATCAATTTGAACCTCTGCAGGAGGTTTTATTACCTCGTTGGGGCCATCTTGTATCTTTGCTCTTTTCTCCTATCGAGGATTTTTATCTTTGGAACCGAGTGGTCTGCCACGCTTCTGGCGTGCTTTAGATTCATTTGCAATCTTTATTTGTCCTTCGGGAACATCAATTCTTGCAGGGGCATTTGCAGCTGGTACATGAGATTTAGTCACTCTATTGATATCAGTAAAAGCGTCTGGCAATTGATTTGCTATATTTTGCAAATGAATTATCTTTTAAACTTCAAGTTCACACTGATTTGTTCGAGGATCAAGGCTTGATAATGATATAGTATTCCATTTAATTTCTTTATCCAGCTGCTTATTTATTTCCCCTAATGTTGGATAAATATTTTCATCAAAATGACAGTCAGCAAATCTTGCTGTAAATAAATCTCCAGTTGTTGGTTCCAAATATTTTATAATTGATGGAGATTCATATCCAACATATATTCCTAATCTTCTTTGAGGACCCATTTTAGTTCGCTGTGGTGGAGCAATTGGCACATTCCTAACCATGAACCAATTGAATGGGGGAGAGCTTATGACAGCTTGTTGGTCTGATGCGCACAAGTGTTGCTGCATGCAAAATAGCATGTCCCCAAACAGTAACGGGGAGTTTGCATCTCATCAATAATGGCCTCGCAATCAACTGAAGGCATTTAATCAACGATTCTGCTAGACCGTTTTGGGTATGAACATGAGCTACAGGATATTCAACCACAATTCCAATTGATATACAATAGTCATTAAACGCCTTAGAGGTGAATTCAGCAGCATTATCAAGACGTATGGTCTTAATTGTATGATCAGGGAAGTGTTCCCGCAATTTGATCAATTGTGATAATAAGCGCGCAAACGCCAAACATGGGACCATCTAGTTGATGCATTAATTAAAACCATAAAATATCTAAATGGTCCACACGGTGGATGTATAGGTCCACAAATATCTCCTTGATTTCTTTCTAAAAATGCTGGTGATTCAGAACCAACCTTATCATATGAAGGCCGGATAATTAATTTTCCTTGTGAACAAGCAGCACATGAAAATTCATTAGATTGAAAAATCTTCTGGGTTTTCAATGGATGACCAAATGAATTTTCAATAATTCGGCGCATCATTATTGATCCGGGATGGCCCAACCGGTCATGCCAAATTTTCAACTCATTAGTCAGCTTCAGGCTGGTGCCAACTTCTGACTGGGTATAATAATTTTCAATGACTCGAATATTTGTGTAGTACAATCCAGAAGATAATACATGTATTTTTTCCACAATTTGTTTGTTACCTGTAGTGGTAATTTTTGTAATATAGAGATATTCAGCATCTCTTTCATTCATAGTCTCAATATGATATCCATTTAAACGGATATCCTTAAAACTCAACAAATTTCTTTGAGACCTTGAAGAAAACAAAGCATTTTCGATGATTATTTTTGTTCCCTTTGGTAGTAGAATTTGAGCTCTTCCGGAGCCTTCAATTATTTTTGTACTACCAAAGATTGTACTAACATATGCCTTTTCAAATTTCAAAGTAAAGAAATATTTCCGTTTATTAAATACGGAATGAGTAGTTGCACTGTCTGCTAGACAAATATCTGAGTCATTGTTCTTGGAACCATATAGTTGAATGTCCATATCTTCATAAAAGAAAATAAAAGATGCATAAGAAAGTAATATTGAACTGAAATTTATTCCAAATTAAAAGAACATTAAGAACATTAATAGAAATAAACAATAGGTAAGAACATAAATGTAAAATACAAGGAAATAGACAACAAGATTAGTCTTGCTTTATTTTCTTGTTTGCTTCTTCTGGATCAGCAAGATAATTATCGAAATATGAGTCGGAGTGGAAGGCAGCATCTTGGTCAACATCTTGAACAAAATTTGTTTCAGCAACTTTAGTTTTTTCCTTTCAAAGATGATTGGTAAAGTTCTACTAAGTACTTCGCAGTACGGCATGTCCGTGACCAATGACCTGTCATGCCACATTGGTAGCAGACTGACTCGTGATTTTTCTTATCATTATATTTGACATCATTGGCTTGTTTTCCTTTAGCCTTGCCAATATTGCGGTCACGGTAATTAAAATTGTTCCTTCCACGTCCACGCCCACGTCCCCGGCCACGACCTTTTCCACGGCCACGACCAGAATTATCATGTACTGCGGCATTCGCTTTTGGGAATGGAGCAGAAGCAGTGGGACGAGACTCATGATTTTTTATCAATAGCTCGTTATTTTGTTCAGCTACCAGGAGGCAAGAAATTAAATCAGAATATTTTGTGAAACCCTTCTCACGATATTGCTGCTGTAGGAGCACATTTGATGCATGGAAAGTAGAGAATGTTTTTTTCTAACATATCAGCATCGGTAATGTTTTCTCCACATAGTTTCATCTGAGAACTTATTCGAAACATAGCTGAATTATATTCATGCACAGATTTAAAATCTTGCAGCCTCAAATGCATCCACTCGTAACGAGCTTTTGGGAGTATGACCATCTTCAGGTGATCATACCTTTCTTTCAAATTCTTCCAAAGATCTGCAGGATCTTTGATAGTAAGGTATTCCGTCTTTAGACTATCGTGCAGATGATGAAGGAGAAAGATCATGGCTTTTGCCTTATCTTGACTAGATACATCTTTTGCCTTTTCTTGACTAGTCCTTTCTTTATCTTGAATAGATACGGCTTTTCCCTTATCTTGAGGAGATTTTATGGTATCCCCCAGACCCTGAGCATCTAAATGCATTTCTGCATCTAGTCTCCATGATAGATAATTTCTTCCGAAAATATCTAGGGCCTCAAACTCAAGCTTTGCAAGGTTTGCCATTATAACAGTAAAGAAATAATAACAAAATATAAAACAAATATAAAGAGAAATAATAATAGAAATTATATAGTATATACGCTTACTCGATAAATCTTTCAGCAATATTAGTAGGATAACAATATAGAATAAAATATATATATGCTTACTCGATAAATCTTTCAGCTATATAAATACTATATGTGTATAATAGAAAATGATTAAAGTAGTAATAAGAAAAGGTTTAGAAATGATTACCTTGATAAGGCAGAGACTCGTGCTGATAACGTGTTATAAAATTGGGGGAGATTTTCACTATTTGATGGAATAATACAAACTTGATCAAGGTAATAATACAACTTTGTGGGAAATAATAAAACTTTAATAATAATAGAAACGGAGGATAATTATATTAATGATGGAGAAAGGAAAAGAGATGTGTATGAAAATTTGGAGAGAGTGAGTTTATGGTGATCAAAGGTGTAAGTGTGCATAGAAATGAAGGGGGTATTTATAGGTAAAAATGGGAGGATAAAAACAAATGAGAATGATTAATTTAATAAGATAAAATCAAAAAGATATTAGGTAAAAGAAGATGGTATTAATATTAGGACAAAAGGAATTATAGTGATTAAATGGCTAAAGGGATGAATCCAATTGAATGTTAGGTTAAGGGGATAAAATATTTACCGAGGATAAATTCGGATACGGTAAAAACGAGTTTTACTGTATAGTAACAATGACATTCACCATAATTTATTTTACAACCGTGGAGCTTTTCTTGTTTTTTTTAGTATCATCCATCTTGTGGAGTTTGGTTAGGTGAACTTCCCTATTTGCATGAACTCCACTAGAATTGGGGGTTAACATATATCTTTTATTTGTATCAAGATAATAGCGGGATTAACTGGAGATTAATTACCAAGACAAAAATTGGGCTGCAAGTTGAACGATCAGTTACTTATACTCAACAATGTTAAACAACACGATATATGTTAACCCCCAATTCTTTTCTGTTAATAGGAGGTTTGAACTGGCCTCATTGCTAATATTTTCCACTAGGGAATTATACTATAAGCTTGAAATGTTTATAATCGAAAGACGAAATGATATTAGACTATAGAGGGGAGCAACACAACAAATGGAGGAGCGGAAAAAATCAAACTCGTGAAGATGGATGGATAAAAAGAATGATTACATGACATGTCAGAGAAGAGACTAACCTAAACCCAGAAAGTATTCTTTCGACACATTTCTCATCACATGACATGAGGCCTATAAAACAGAGGAAACTAATCAGCACCAGGGAGCAACTTTGAGCTGGTTGTACCAAAACGTCTGGTTGCTGCAGGGATGATCTGAGATGGTCTAAGAATCTCTGCGAAAGATAGGTTATATGAATCTGTTCCTAACCGACTCTGCAACCATCCTTTGCTCCCTGAGAATCCATCTGCCACTATCCAGCAGTTCTTGAACCCTAGACTTGTCAGTGTTCTAGCAACTATTTTTGCTGAATCCGAGTACCTGAGCATTTTGAAGTATTGAAGATTTTGTGAGCAAGATAAGAAAGAAGTCATTTAGCTGTTAGCAACATCAGGGTATGAGACAGAACAGGCAGAGAGTAAGAGCCTACGAGTCCAAGATGACAATGCTGGTTCCTTTGTTTATTTTCTTGAGGTAAGAAATCTTCAATGCCGCTATTTCAGCTTCTACTTTCTTCACATTCCTGACGAGGCCTCTCAACTTGCTTGGTAGTTCTTCCAATCTGAAACAGTCAAGATTACCATAAAAGAACATCCCATTAAATGTACTACTAACCAGAGCAGAAACCAGAAGATAAAGCGAAGATTATCATGTGCAGGCAAGCGCTACAACTAGAGAACTATCAGTAGATGTCTGCTTATGTGCAAGAAAACCCCTTTTCTAACATTTCTAAAATCAAAGTATACATTTTCTAGCTGTGTTTTCTCTTGTAACTTGAAGAAAATAATCATAACTAATAGAAAAAAGAATGGTGCGTAACTGCATCCAAAGTCATATATTCACTTCAATTATCCGAGATTTGACAAGAGATTAATGTCTAGAGCTAACTTTCTTTCTTACATTTTTTGTTCTTCCTTGTAATTCTCCAATGCCAGTTCTATAAAAACAAAAGCAAATAAGGGCAATAATGTGGATTACTTACGGAATTGCAACCATCCTGTTCTTAGCACTGGAGGGGAGGCGGGGAACGCCAGCCTTGTCCTTGTCCTTCTCTGATCGAATGTCGATCATGAAATGGTTTTGGGTAGATATTGAATCAAGGGCTTGAGCAGGAGTAAGCTCACCTAAGAATCATGCAAGGATATGAACTCACCAAAATTTCAAAAACATTATGTAACAAAACAAAACCTACGCACTTCTAAGCAAGAGGAAACAATATAACAAGAGCACTGATTTTGACATCAAATCGCAAATTAACTCCCGCATGTGACAAATAAGCCCCACCATTATTCACATCTTCAAATCCTCTCCGTAATTTAAGCAAATAAAGGACATATAAGATAAATAAGCAGCAAAATCACCTTTGTAACCTCGAAAGCTAAAGGTTATGGCAGACCATATTGGAGGAAGGAGAAGGTAAGCAACAAAAGTAGCTCCAGCAGTTGCTACAATGACAACCGGGTCTGCTGTCGAGATTGTTTCAACAGTTGATGAAGCTAAAGGCTTCGCTCCTTCAATTACCTTGGTGGTTTGTTGGGCAGCATCACCCACTGTCTGTGAAAGCATTTTCAAAAGAAAGTGAGAATATTGTTCATGATTGTTTCCATCGTTTAACATTTTGATTCACGTAAAGCATTACTTCAAAAAAAATAAAAAAAACAATTCGCAATCTAATCATTTCACTTCACCATGGCTCGACAAGAAACTTCTAATTCCACAAAGATGTAAAAATGTTGCTAGTAAATATAGCAAACCATGAAACTTCACACAGTTGCTGAATTCCCTAGGTCTGTGATTATAAAGGTCAAACCTTGGCAACGCTAGTAACTGACTCCGGGTCGATACCGGAGCTTTGAATAGCTTCTTGGGCTTTCTTGGAGGCCTCAGAAATTGCCGGAGAAGCAATCTTCAGTGCCTGCTCTCCAGCTTGCTTTGCTATGGGCAATGCCACATCTAAGCCCGGTTTCACAACTTCACTGACCGTTCCAAAAACACGCTGGGCAGTGTCAAAGAAACTTGAACCCACGTCCAGAACCTGGTCAATTGTCTTCTCCACCTATCCAATTATGAAGAAACAACCGATTTCATTACAGGTATACAGGATTTAGAACAAAAACACATGACCTTTAGCTATATTTGGTCAACATGCATCACCTTATGTTTGTAAAATAACATTATAAGAAGTGGGTAACAATTAACAAATGATTCTGAAGAGAAACAAGCTGAGAAGGATGTAAACTAAATGTGAGAATCTTACATCGGTGAGAGAAGAGGCAATCTGGTCTTTGGAAAGAGATAAAGCTTTTGCTTCAAGAGGAGGAGTACTGAACAAAGCCAAGAGGGAGATGGTAGTGGATGTAGGGAGTGACAGTGAGATGGGTCTGAGTTTCGGTTTAAAGAGAGAAGGTTTGGTTTGTGAAGATGTTGAAGGAGAAGACGACTGAGAGAGTTTAGCTGTTATTGAAGATCTCATGGCCA
This sequence comes from Turnera subulata, assembly GCA_028386065.3. NCBI lineage: Eukaryota > Viridiplantae > Streptophyta > Magnoliopsida > Malpighiales > Passifloraceae > Turnera > Turnera subulata. The sequence goes on along the minus strand of JAKUCV010004171.1, from coordinate 40,595 downwards.
TCTCTGCTGCTGCCATTTCTGGCTACAGAAGAGTCAGCAAGTAAGAATATGTTTGTGTGTTTGTGTTTTGCTAATTCTTTTTCTTCAGGTCGATGCCAGTTCAAAAGGAGAGAACTTCTGGCTGATGGGGTATTAGAGGATTGTGTGATCATAAACTGATGGTGGGAAATTAGGTGAATTTTTGGCCAATGGAGAGAAATTCACTGGGTCCATCATATCCTACGTGCCAAAAAGAGGAGGGAAGAATATACTCAAGGCACCCAATACACAACAGCCAACAACAGTACTCTTATAGGAAAACACCAAACTAGTGGCATTTTCTTCTCTCTCCAAATTTGTAGCTACTTCTTTAGTGGCACTGGATTCGATCAGATTTTACTGAGATATGACTGGAAACATGCAGTTCCCATCAACAAAAGGTATATAGCATTTCCCTGTTACTCATTTGTACTACATTTTTATTGTACCGCATTCCGCATTGAAAGGGCGACGCCATGCCACACATCATCAGCTTCATCTCACACAGCAAAAAGGAAAGAGTTGGGTTTTTCCAACCAAGCCAAAAACTTGTTCCTGATACCACAAAGTGAGTTAGTAGGTCGTAGTTCTTGAGACACTTTTCCAGCATTTGGAAATGTCAGAAAATCACCGGCCTTGCACTTTTCACTTCTGTCTTGACTGATTTGACAATTGACACCCAAGTTTGTCAAATTTTCCTCAAAAAAACAAGCAAGAGTCAGGCCCAGTCCAATAACATTCATTGTTCCAATAAGTTGCCGTCCACTTTACATATTCTGGCCCATAACTGATGGACTGGACGGGACGCTCCTAACATAGCCCATATAGCCTTTCAAATCTTATGAAGTGAGCTCTGGCCTTCCAGGCCCTTTCCGCCACTAGAAATATTTTCGCCAGACACTTCTTGATTTTCAAGAACCAGAACAAAAAAAAAAAACCCATAGAGCAAACAAGCATCATGAATTTTCAACAAGCAACTTGATTCTGCTTCTTTTTCCTTAAGAGTTACAGACAGCTAAGAAGAGTAGGTTCTTCCTCTTGCAGTTATTTTAATATTGATAAACACCTTCTCTTTCACATGGTTGTTTTCCAGTCAAAGTTGCTAATCTAACTGTCATCCATGGCCTTTTGCTGTAATGGGAAATTCCCAAACTCCAATCTTTTTTCCTTTTTTTCTGTCCAGGCAAAAATTGAAAAACTAAAATAAAAGATTTTCTAATTAACTTGTCAATTCAACAAGTTCTACAGCACACATGTATATTAATTAGTTTCCAGATTTTTACACCAGAGTGGTTGCTTATAAATGAGTTCAACAATTTCTTCATGTTATTGGTGCATATATATACATATAACCAGACAGGTAATTATTTATACGGGGTTTGCCAAAAATGGTGACGGGTTGGGATCAAGAAGTGAAGTTAAGCTATGAAACGGATTCTATACAAAAGCATATGAATAATCAAAGATTAATAAAGCTGAAGCAACTCGTAAATCTAATCCATATCTATAAAGCAGTAAGCCAAAATCTCCAGAATTAAAAAGAGGGGGGCTAACTTAAAATAAGAAGTTATGTGAAGAGTACATGAAGAATCCAACAAGAAAGCTAAAAAGTACTTCTGAGCATTTGCAGTACACAAGATGTGTTCAAATTTGAAAAGGAAATGAGCTAGACCAAGAAGGCATGTTCAAAAAGACACCCATTATATGACAAATCCCCAACATTAGTTTTTTATTTTGATTATGAGAGGTTGAGGGAGAAAGCTCTGTTTGTTTTTGACACTTTTGAGGTGTTAGTTTTGTTTGTTGGCTATTGGATGTATGCCACCAGGGGTATTAATCAGTCTAAATTCTGGTTTAAAATACCTGCATTATTCACCATAAACTTTGCTTATGTCAGATTTTTTTTGGAATTTTCTGCAATAAGCTGAATGGATCAATATTGCACCTCAGATAGTTACCTAAATCTTAATTACCACGCTTTTCAACTGATCACTAATTTAACTACCCTATCATCTCCCTTATATACATTGAATTAATCCATGTTGCTTAACATCTATCTCTTGCACTGTTTTTCCTCCAAGCGTGTGCATGCATATATATGAAACACAGAGAAAGAAAGAAATGGTTGCAGCAGAATATATAAAAGAGAAATGGTTTATAGGGCGGAGTTTAGCATATGTTTATGTCTTTTAGGTTTTAGGTGTCAAAAAGACCGTATTCACTCCCCTCCATGGTCAACTTTTCATGAAACATTAATTAGAATAAGTTAATTTAACTCACCAAGTTAGCCTAACTACAAACATTAGGGCACGGGCCATTGCTGTATGTTTGTTTGCTCTGCAGTAATGGTATTAATTTCCGCGAGAAAGATAACTTTCTACTAGGGTATCTTTTTCCAATTTTGTTTCTTCTGGTCATGAATAAGCACTGCGGATCTCCAATCCACCAAACAAATGTGACTGATAACAAAATCCCAAAAGCTGATGATGCTTAATATTCCTCTTTTTCATGTTCTTCCAAACTAGTCAGTGTTACAAATGCACTTTGATGCCATATATCCACAATATCTCTGATGTTTATCAACTTATCTAGCCAGCCTACTTATATTCAATTAGAGGCAGTTACAAACATTTATATGCATTCTTTTTAGACTGGTTTTGTATAAACATTTGACGGAAAACGAACAAAAAATTATTTGGTGCTAAAGTTAGTACACATCTTTGGAGTATCAAAAATTGGGAAGGGACAATCAACAAGTCCTTGTCCTGGTCCATCAACAATTCTTGCAGCTAAGCTTACTATATAATAATCATATCAATGTCCTCCCTTGGACGATGCTAAATCAAGCACTTGACAGCTGCTGCCCTGCTGCTACCATGAACAACATAGAGAGCTCAAAAGTTCCACCTCAAAACCCTTGTAACCATCAAACCTCGTCATCAATCTCCCTTGAGACAAACAACTCTTTTGAAAACGGAGAGAAAAGAATCATGAGGCATGCAAGAATAGGAAACAACGGCTCAAGAAAATATCTTGGAGTGAGACAAAGACCTTCAGGCAGATGGGTTGCAGAAATCAAGGATACTTCCAAGAAGCTGAGGCTGTGGTTGGGGACTTTTGATAGAGCTGAAGAAGCTGCCTTGGCTTATGATAGCGCGGCAAGGCTTCTTAGAGGTAAAAATGCAAAGACAAACTTCCCATATCATCAAGGATCAACAATCATGAACAGCCTCGAAGAGAACTCCAGCCTTGTAGGAACCAACCCAAGGCTCCATCAACTTGTTCATCATGCGATCATGAAGAAGCATGCAAGAACAGCATCTCTTAATGCCCTTAAAATCCCATGGTTAGACAAAAACAGTACTAGGAACCATGTCCAGTCATTTGATTTCGATACGTTAGTTGAGGATACTATTGTCTGTTCCCCATCTTCAGATAATTCTCGTGGACTTAGGTGCTGTAGTTTTGAGCAAGATGGCAGTAACTCGCTTTGTGGGCTATCTTGTGGTAGTTCTAAGGTGTATTCTTCAGTTGTTGTAGCTCCTTCTTTTAGTGCTCCATCCCAAGAAGGACACAACAATTAAGGAGGTTTAGTTTCGATAGATTAGATCATTCTCTCTTCATGAAATTGTAAAGAATCATTTTTTTTTTATTTTTTCTTTTCTCCCTTCTCCCCTAGCCTGGAAACTTCTACTTTCAGTGGCTAGATGCTGCGTCAGTTGTTTTTGCAGATGATAATGCATAGTGTGGTGGTGGCTGTCTTCAAATACATGTTAATAACTCTACTGTGGTTTCTATTTTTGTTTGCTAACGTATCAAAATATTGTGCTTTATACAAACAAGAATAATGTCTCCTCTTATTATCAAATCTATTACAGAATTATATAACCAAAACACTTATGAGCGCATGCTATTAATTATAATCCATATATACTAACATGTATGTTTCTTGAAATGTTTTACCATCTCTGCATCAATTTTGTACACTGGTCTTGCGAAGAACTTAATTTTTATTTCACATATCTCAGATCTCTGCATGCACTCCATATATTTCACTGCAAATAGATTGCCGAATCAATGGTTGTTCTTGAAGAATTATGTAATTCTTCAGAAAGAGAAACTCCCTGAAATTATTCTTTCTTTCTCTAATTAAGTACTGTTGGTTTCCTGACCAAATATACAGGGAATGTTCAAGCACATGAATTGGTTGGCAGAAGTTCCAACAATCCTTTTCAATCAGGATTTAAAACATGTAGCAAAAACAGCAGTAAAGTTAAACACTCAGCGATTCATTAAGCTCCACTTGACCCAACAAATGGTTTCTTCAGCTACAGCTCAAAATTGGTGACAGCGACATCATATTTATATTTAGTGTTTGTTTCTGAGTGCAGGCACGTGTAACATTATGTCAATCTCTAGCCAATTGGCTAAAACTGATTGGTATTTCTTTCCACTTTAATTGTTGCTGCTAAAAGTCATGAATCAGTAAGTTTCTGCAGATTGAAAACGTTTGAACACATTCCAAACGATATTGCATCAGTTGATGTGGAATCACTCAATGAGAGGATCCCTTTGGTAATTTGAATATTCTTCTGAATTTGTGACTTATAGGAAGCAAGACAGAGTGAAACATCATAGCTTGCAATGCTGATACTCCATGAGCTGCATCTGCTGTTTTAATAGCTATAGTCTATAGGTGATACTATAGAATCCGGCAATATCTTCATTTAACGGGTAGATTGTGATCGGTTTCGCCCAATTTTTCATACACTTTCAGTTGATCTGTTACTGAGTTGAATGAATCATACCCCTAAAGTTTCATTTATTGACATACAGCATCTTTATTGGAGATGGCATTTTTTTCACCATATGGCATCCGCAACTTTGCCCCAACTAATCTGTATACAACCCGAGTCATGCACTTGGGTGATTCCATAATGAAAATTCTGTGGACTGACTATGGTAGGTGGCGCTATAGCTACCTACAAGGCGGATTTCCGAGTTCCAGGATTATGGACATGGCCTTTGGACCTTGCTTTGAATTGGGCCTATCTCTATCACTACAATTTGTAGGTAATATTGATTGGCAGAACAAAGAAATAACTAAGTGTTATAAAATAAAAGGTGATTGATGGTATATAATGACTTGATAATGAACTTGATGATTTTGATGAAAAGAGAATAAGAAAAGAGTAAGATATAAGGGAGTATAAGGGAGAGAATTCTATTATTTGTGAATGAATGAAAACATCTATCACCCTCTATTTATAGGCAATTGGAATAGTGTGAACTAAACAATGTGAACGGTCCAAAATGTGCGGCTACGAGTTGTCATCAGGTTGTCGGCAACGAGTTGTCATCGAGTTGTCCAAGATGGTGGCTAGCAAAGTCTTACTTGTACTGTCCAAGATGGTAGTAAAGTCTTACATATTGTCAGCTACAATGAACATTCACTTGATTTATTCATAACACTCCCCCTTGAATGTCATTGTAGAAGATAGGATAGAATACGCTTAGGAAAAACTGCCTCGTTAAAAACCTTACCAAGAAAAACCCAGTGGGATAAAAACTTGGTGAAGAAAAAAATAGTGCAGTGCGTATTCTACTCCCCCTCATTTTGGCCTCCCTTGATGTCTCGAAGTCGTCGCATGCCAATCTTCTTTATCAACTTTTCAAAAGTTGAAGTAGGCAGTGATTTCGTAAAGAGGTCTGCCAAATTTTCACTTGAACGAATCTGTTGAACACAAATATCACCATTCTTCTGAAGATCATGAGTGAAAAAGAATTTTGGTGATATGTGCTTTGTCCGGTCGCCTTTAATGTATCATTCCTTCAATTGGGCAATGCAGGCAGCATTATCTTCATAAATGATTGTTGGAACATTTTTCCCACTATCCAATCCACAAGAATCTCGAATATGTTGTGTCATTGATCTTAGCCATACACACTCTCGACTGGCTTCATGTATGGCTACAATTTCTGCATTATCTGAAGAAGTGGCAACAATACTTTGCTTTGTGGATCGCCACGATATAGCAGTTCCTCCACAGGTAAATAAGTAGCCTGTTTGTGACCGAGCTTTATGTGGATCAGATAAATAACCTGCATCTGCATAACCAATTAGATCGGGTTTGGACCCGAAGAAATAAAATAATCCCATATCCATTGTACCCCGAAGATATCGAAAAATTTGTTTTATCCCATTCCAATGTCTGCGAGTTGGAGCAGAACTATATCTTGCTAATAAACTAACAGCAAAAGATATATCAGGCCTTGTATTAGTAGCAAGATACATTAAAGCCCCAATCGCACTGAGATATGGTACTTCCGGACCAAGAATCTCTTCATTATCTTCTCGAGGTTTAAAAATATCTTTCTTTTGATTAAGCAACCTCACAACCATCGGGGTACTTGTTGGATGCGCTTTGCCCATATAAAATCTTTTCAATATCTTCTCGGTATAATGTGTTTGATGGACAAAGATCTCATTTTCTAAATGGGCAATTTGAAGACCTAGACAGAGTTTTGTCTTTCCAAGGTCTTTCATCTCAAATTCTTTCTTTAAACAATGCACGGCTTTAGAAACTTCTTCAGGAGTTCCAATAATATTTAAATCATCAACATAAACAACAATGATGACATATTCATGCAAGGACCTTTTAATAAAAACACATGGACATATGGAATCATTATTGAAACCTTCTTTTACCAAGTATTCACTGAGACGATTATACCACATACGTCCAGATTGCTTCAAGCCATATAAAGATCTTTTCAATTTAATTGAGTATATATCCTGGGAATTAGTTGCTTCGGGCAACTTGAGTCCTTCAAGGACTCTCATGTATATATCATGGCTTATAGGTCCATAGAGATAGGCTATAACAATATCCATTAGACATATTTCTAATTTTTCATTTACTGCCAGACTAATTAGATACCGAAAAGTTATTACATCCACCACAGGGGAGTATGTCTCCTCATAATCAATACCAGGTCGTTGGGTAAAACCTTGTGTGACAAGTCGTGCTTTATATCTCACTATTTCATTTTTCTCATTTCTTTTCTGCACAAATACCCATTTGTAACTAACCGGTTTTACACCATTAGGTGTTGGGACTACAAGCCCAAAAACTTCTCGCTTCATGAGCGAGTCTAACTCAGCATTAATTGCGTCTCTCCATTTTGGCCAATCATTTCTACGCCGGCATTCATCAATTGATTTAGGCTCATGATCCTCATTTCCTTCCATAATATTTAGTGCTACACTATAAGCAAATATTCCGTCGACGGTTATTTCACATCGATTCCTTCTTGTTCCTAACATAATATAGTTGATTGAGATCTCATCATTTTGATTTATTTCAGGTACTTGAGTTACTTCTGGAACATTATAATTTATGTCAGGAACCTCTTCTGCAGGATTATCCTCTTCTTGAGGAATTTCATTTTGAGCCTCTGTAGGAGGTTTTATTACCTCGTTGGGGCCATCTTGTATCTTTGCTCCTTTTTTTTGTCGAGGATTTCTATCTTTGGAACCGAGTGGTCTGCCACACTTCTGGCGTGCTTTTGATTCATTTGCAATCTTTGGTTGTCCTTCGGGAACATTAATTCTAGCAGGAGCATTTGCAGCTAGTACAAGAGATTTGGTTACTCTATTGATGTCAGTAAAAGCATCTGACAATTGATTTGTTATATTTTGCAAATGAATTATCTTTTGAACTTCAAGTTCACACTGATTTGTTCGAGGATCAAGACTTGATAATGATATAGCATTCCATTTAATTTCTTTATCCAGCTGCTTATTTTCTCCCCCTAATGTTGGATAAACATTTTCATCAAAATGACAATCAGCGAATCTTGCAGTAAATAAATCTCCAATTGTTGGTTCCAAATATTTTATAATTGATGGAGATTCATATCCAACATATATTCCTAATCTTCTTTGAGGACCCATTTTAGTTCTCTGTGGTGGAGCAATTGGCACAAATACTGCACAACCAAAGGTTTGAAGATGGGAGATATTAGGTTCGTGACCATGAACCAATTGAATAGGGGAGTGCTTATGATAGCTTATTGGCCTGATGCGCACAAGTGTTGCTGCATGCAAAATAGCATGTCCCCAGGCAGTAACGGGGAGTTTACATCTCATCAATAATGGCCTAGCAATCAATTAGAGGCGTTTAATCAACGATTTCTGCAAGACCATTTTGGGTATGAACATGAGCTACAGGAAGTTCAACCACAATTCCAATTGACATACAATAGTCGTTGAACACCTTAGAGGTGAATTCAGCAGCATTATCAAGATGTATATTGATCCGGGATGGCCCAACCGGTCATGCCAAATTTTTAACTCATTAGTCAGCTTCAGGCTGGTGCCAGCTTCTGGCTGGGCATAATAACTTTCAATGACTCGAATATTTGTGTAGTACAATCCAGAGGACAATACAGGTAATCTTTCCACAACTTGTTTATTACCTGTAGTAGTAACTTTTGTAATGTAGAGATATTCAGCATCTCTTTCATTCATTGTCTTAATATGATATCCATTTAAACGGATATCCTTAAAACTCAACAGGTTTCTTTGAGACTTTGAAGAGAACAAAGCATTTTCAATGATTATCTTTGTTCCCTTTGGTAGTAAAATCTGAGCTCTTTCGGAGCCTTCAGTTATTTTTATACTACCAGAGATTGTACTAACATGATCTTTTCCGAATTTCAAAGTAAGAAAATATTTCCGTTTATTAAATACGGAATGAGTAGTTGCACTGTCTGCTAGACAAATATCTGAGTCATTGTTCTTGGAACCATATAGTTGAATATCCTATCTTAATAAAAGAAAATAAAACAGGTATAAGAAAATAATACTGAACTGAAATTTATTGCAAATTAAAGAAAAATATTAAGAACATTAATAGAAATAAACAACAGATAAGAGCATAATTGTAAAATACAAAGAAACTGATAACAAATTTATTCTTGCTTCATTTTATTACTTGCATCTTTTGGATAAGCAAGATAATCATCAATGTTCTGGAATGAGTCTATGTGGAAGGCAGCATCTTGGTCATCATCTTGAACAAAATTTATTTCAGCAACTTTATTTTTTCCTTTCAAAGATGATTGGTAAAGTTCTACCAAGTGCTTCGCTGTCCGGCATATCCGTGACCAATGACCTGTCATGCCACATCGATAGCAGGCTGTCTCATGATTTTTCTTATCATGATATTTGGCATCATTCGTATGCTTTCCTTTAGCCTTGCTAATATTGCGGTCACAGTAATTAAAATTGTTCCTTCCACGGCCACGACCAGAATTATCATGTATTACTGCATTCGCTTCAGGGAATGGAGCAGAAGCAGTGGGACGAGACTCGTGATTTTTCATCAACAGTTTGTTGTTTTGTTCGGCCACAAGAAGGCATGAAATTAAATCAGAATATCTTGTGAAACTTTTTTCACGATACTGCTGCTGCATGAGCACATTGGATGCATGAAAAATGGAGAATGTTTTCTCTAACATATCAACATCAGTAACACTTTCTCCACATAGTTTTAACTGAGAGCTTATTCGAAACATAGCTGAATTATATTCATGCACAGATTTAAAATCTTGCAGTCTCAGATGCATCCACTCGTAACGAGCTTTTGGGAGTATGACCATCTTCAGGTGATCATATCTTTCTTTCAAATTTTTCCAAAGATCTGCAAGATCTTTGACAATAGGATACTCCGTCTTTAGATTATCATGAAGATGATGACGGAGAAAGATTATGGCTTTTGCCTTATCTTGACTAGTCCCTTCTTTATCTTGAATAGAGACAACTTTTGCCTTATCTTGTGGAGATTTTATGGTATCTCCCAGGCCCATAGCGTCTAAATGCATTTCTGCATCTAGTGCCCATGACAGATAATTTCTTCCGGAAATATCAAGGGCTTCAAATTTAAGTTTTGCAAGGTTTGCCATGATAACAGTAAAGAAATATATAAAAACAAATATAAAGAGAAGTAAAATAATTATATAAGTATATAAGCTTACTCGATAAAGGTGGCTTAGCCGGCCAACAAATGAAACAAGGCGGCTTTGCCGGCCAACAAAGAGAAAAGGCGGCTTAGCCGGCCAATGTTGAATTTTGAGCAAATAAACAAATGCGGATTGAAAAGATTTAGAAATGATTACCTTAATAGGGTAGAGACTCGTGCTGATAACGTGTTATAAAATAAAAGGTGATTGATGGTATATAATGACTTGGTAATGAACTTGATGATTTTGATGAAAAGAGAATAAGAAGAGAGTAAGATATAAGGAAGTATAAGAGAGAGAATTCTATTATTTGTGAATGAATGAATATCACATCTATCACTCTCTATTTATAGGCAATTGGAACAGTGTGAACTGAACAATGTGAACGGTCCAAAATGTGCGGCGACGAGTTGTCATCGGGTTGTCGGCCACGAGTTGTCATCGAGTTGTCTAAGATGGCGGCTAGCAAAGTCTTACTTATACTGTCCAAGATGGTAGTAAAGTCTTACATATTGTCAGCTACAATGAACATTTACTTGATTTATTCATAACACTAAGGTCTTTTTGAGAATGAAAGAAATAAGTAAGTTAAATAGCTTTTCCAATCAATCTCCTTGGCCACTACTAATGGTCAATAATTGTACTTTGTAAGGTGTTTCATTTTCCGCAACCACCAAACGGGGTGTTTTAAAAACAATATATTAGAGGATATTGGCTTTTCACACTTTTTTTACATTCGTGTTTCGTAAAAGAAAATTCTTATTAATTTACCAAAAAAAAGGTCATTTTCATTTTCATTGCTATCCCTTGACGAGACAGTGACATTGAAGCCGCCACCTGCACTTCTTCCAGCCATTTTCATTGTCAACTTGCCTAATGAGAAGAATTAAACAAAATAGCCCGATCCAGCCATCCAGAGAAGATGGTGGATGATTAATTATGCTATTTTTTGCATTTTGATGAACTCAGTAGCAGTAAAAGGGTTTGCTTCTTATTGCAAATTAATATTGTAATTCTGCCTAACCGTGGCCGAATGCAGCCAACTTTGCATGATTTAGACTGGGGCTCCCGTGGCCAACGTGAGATGGGGAAAAAAAAATCCAATCCTGCAAAATAATTTGCTGGTAAACCAAAAAAACCACTAACCGACGGCCAACATGAGTTTTATGATGGCTAAGAAGATTTTGTTAATTAGCAGCAGGAAAAAAAATGAAGTTTTTGTTAAGAAGCTAGTTTTGAGCCCACACACCTAAATAATTTCATATATTAAATGTTTTATATCAAAAAAATTATATAAATAGAACCTAAAGATAATATAATTAAATATAGGATTTTAGTTATTTAATATATTAACTCTTCTTTAAATTTAATTTTTTAAAAAATCTCATAAATCTCTTATACATTTTACCGGGACTGTAAAAATGCTTTGTACAGTGATTTACCAAATAAAAATAATCTTGGGTAATTATTTCAGGGTAAATTATGCATCGGATTCTGAAACCGAGCTCTGTCCCACGCTCGGGATTTTTCTGCGGATTTTACGGACCAAAGTTGGAATTTTTCGGGTCCAGGAATCTCGAGAAAAGTCATGTTTAACCTCGAATTATCGGGCCAGAAATAAAGTCAAGGGGGTATTATAGTTATTTTCTGGTCCGGACGGGACACGACTGCATAATTGAAATTATGCAGCCGCCTCTTTCCTGTGCGCATGTGAATGACTGTCTCCCTCCTGTGAAGAACGTGACTCTGCGTTTTATTTTTGCTGGTAACCACCTTCTTCTGCCAGCAAAGAAAGCCATCACCCAGTTTTCTTCATCCTCACTGCCTGCAACCCATTCCCCTGTACCTGCAAAACCACACAACACCAAACACTAAACCAACCAAGAAAAAAAGAAGAGAAAAGAAAAGAAAACATAAAAGAAAAGAAACAAAAAAAAAGGGAAAAGAAAAGGGGAAGGGGGCTGCCGCCACCCACCACCGGGCTACCGCCACCGTGAGCCACGTTAACACCACCATCCCTTTTTTCTTTTCCTCCACAGTCGGCCACCAACCGAGCCACCACCTGCGGCGAGCTACCGACCGCCACCCGAGCCGCCTTCGCCTCTCGATCTTCCTGCAGATCGTCACCACCACGCCCGTCTCTCCTTCTGCTGCCGAACGCAGCCACAAGACGCGTCCAGACCACGAACCTTCGCCGCCGTTCACGCGTCGTTAGCCGCGTCTGCAGTCACCAGCAACGCTGCGCTCCTTTGCGCCTCCACCTCCTCGCATCTCCCTCTCGACGCCGCCGTTGTTTGCACCCCGCCTCGCGCCCGGCCAACGTCCGTCAAGGTGAGCACCCGGGTGATGAAGATGACCCGGATGTGGGTCGCGGGTTGACCCGGCTAGGTTGATTGGGTCCGTTGGGTTATTGGGCTTGCTTAGTTTGGTCTGGGCTCGGGTACTGGGCTGCCTGGCTTGGGCTTCTACATGGGCCAGCGCCTGGGCCTCAGCTTGAGGTCTGGGCCTGGTGCTGTGCAGGCCTGGCTGGAACTATTCACGAGCCCAGTCCAGTTAAAAAAAAAAGGGAAAATAAATTATAAAAGGAAGAAAAAAATAAAAATAAAATAAATAATTATATCGGTATATTGGAATAATCTGGGAAATATAAAGATATAGTATATGGATATAGTTTGGAAATAATTACTTTTGTATATTAATTTCAAGAAATAAAAGTGATTATAACCTAATTGTTAAATTATAGTAATACTCCTAAAAGATGTGTACCATAAAATATACTACCAGAAAATATATACATGAGAATAATTTCTAGGAAGATTATTTTATGATAGCTAATACCTTTGGAAAGAATAATAATTATTTTTATCAAATATTTTGGAAAGTACATACTCAAGGAAAATAAAAATGGAAAGGGTATTATCAAAGTAAATACGTACCGGAATAATATCCGGGTACAAGTATGGTATTATTTTGACACCTGAAAATAAATGGTGAATTATGATGATAATGGGAATAAACCGGGGGAGTATCGAGTTAGCACAGTATTTATAAATTCCTATATCAAACAATAATTATATGTGCATAATTATTGTTTGATATAGGAATTGATAACGAGCAGTACCCTGAGGAGCCTGAGCCGGAACACTTCGAGGACTATCAGGAGTAGGAATCGGCTAAGGTGAGGATAAGTAAATATTTATATACTGCCCGTAGTACCAAGTTGCTGTTGTTTATTATGTGTGTTATATGCTTGAATAATTCTTTGTGGCTGTGAATGGTTGTTGTGAAATGAATTTAATTGATAGTTGTTGCCGTTGATGTTGTTGAATTGATGCTACTGTTGATGTTGTTGAATTGATGCTACTGTTGATGTTATTGATAATGTTGAAAATGTTGGTATTAGTAGGTTATTACTGTCGTTGTTGACTGTGAATATTGTGTGAGTAGAGTACCGAGGGTACTAGTTTGGGAGAATAATTGAATAAGCTTGTATTATCCAGACGAGCGGAGAGGCTGTGAGCCTGCTCGGGATAATGAGAGAATGGAGGATAATAGAAATTAAGTAACTAGAAATAATAAAACTGGCCACACTTAGACGTCTAGTAAATCACAGTTAAATGTTGGAATAGCCAGATGGTAGTATTATTTTTATGGTGCTGGGGGAGAGTGTGCTTGGGGTCTGCTCCCTGTCTGTACCAATTTTTATTTTAGGCGCTGGGGGAGAGTGTGTTTGGGGTCTGCTCCCTGTCTGTGCCAGTTATACGTGGAGATACCAGGGCAGGGTCCACAGGCTAGCTAGCTTGACTACCAGACGACGGCCATCATTTAACTAGTGATAGGGGCCCTGATAATAAAATTGGTATAGCGTGTCTAGAATCACAGAGTGTGTTATTTAGGGTTCAAGTGAACCTTAGTTATTTGCTGTTGTTTTGACTTGGATTATTTACGGTTGTTAGTATATGTATATTTGCTTATGGATTTTACCCGGTGAGCACTTCAGACTCACCCCTCGCCTGCGTGACCTGATCGCGTAGTTTGATTGTGCGTAGCTCAGGTACGTTCGAGGCAAGCTGTGGCACACCCTCTGTCAGGCCCGGATCCATCCTGCGTTGCATCATGTTTATACTGTTATCTATTCTTGTGTTGTATTAAGACTTCCGCTGCTTGCATTTTATTTCTTGATACGGTTGCTGGTTGTAATAATGTTCCCGTGCCGGGACAAGTATTGTTGATGTATTATGTACTTTTATTATATTAGTACTGTTGGTTGTGATATTTACCACCGTGGTTACTGTAATAGTATGTGATCCCACGTGTTTACTGTGTATAACGGTAAATACGGATTGGGGCGTTTCATTTTGGTAGCGGAGCGGGCTGTAGGTCCTTGGTTGTTGTTTGATTGTTTGTGCATATCCTGCTCCACATGTTATAAATATGATACTCATGCATACATCTTCATATAGGTAGGACGAGATGGATCCGGCTGAGGGGCACCAACATGCCGCCCAACAGCATTTGGAAGAGGACCAAGTGTCAATCGGTCAACCGCATGCCTACGTGGAAGAGCCACATGTCTACGATGGGGTACCGGGTATGCCATACCAGATGTCCCTACAGATGATGCACATGATGACCCAGATCCTTCATCGACAAACAGCTAGGGGACCAGTTGAGGACTCTGTTTTTACCAAGCTATCTGAGCTTGGAGCTGAGCCATTCTCAGGAGCGACTAATCCTCGTGAGGCAGACGAATGGCTACGTCAGATCGCCAGGGTCATGCTTAAGATCAAGTGCACGACCGACCAGTGGGCGAACTATGTCGCTTCTCTTTTTCGTGAGGAAGCAGCAACATGGTGGGAATCTACCACAAGAGACCTGCCGAAGCCAGTGGTGATGCCATGGGCTGAGTTCACGGCCATGTTCAAGGACAAGTTCATTACTGAAGAATTTTAGGAGCGCATGCAGCGCGAATTCCTGGAATTGCGCCAGGATGGTATGACCGTGACAGAGTACGAGAAGAAGTTTGATCGCCTATCCCTGTATGTTGAAGATCTGGTAGCAACTACCAAAGCCAGATGCCAACGTTTCTGGAGAGGTCTACACCCTGACATCCGAGCCATCATGGGATGTAAGGACTACGCTGGATATCAGGACATGGTAAGGGATGTTCAGAAGGCTGAAGTCACTTGGCGTCATCTACAGGAGTATCGCCGGAAGAGGAGTGCACCACAGGTTCCTCCCAATCAGAACAAGAAGCCTTATGCAACTGCCGCCAGTGCACCTGCAGCTGGACGAGGACAGTACCAGTCGACGACGTATGGACGTGGTTGGACTAACAACCGCGGAGCTTCGACTGGAGGATGGAGTGGACCTGGAGTGACTAGTTCTGGAGACAACCGCTTCCGACGTCCCATATCATCAGTCAGATGCTTTGAGTGCAATGAGTTGGGACACTACCGTTATGCATGCCCGAAGCTTGGGAGAGTCAGTAACTCTGCACCGGCACCAACAGTTCAGGCCTCTATGGCTAGCATGCCAGGTGGATCTAGAGCACAAGGACAAGGACAAGGTCGTGGTCGTGGGAATCCCTCCGCAAGGACCCAATCTGGGGCTAACCAAAGCACAGCAGTTCCTAAAACTTTAGACATCACCGCAGAAGAGGACCCTGATGCTGCTCAAGTTATAGCAGGTATCTTTACAGTACATGGTAGTGTTGCATTCACATTAATTGATCCCGGAGCTACACATTCCTTTATAGCTCAAACCTATGCCATGCAACATAACTGTGAAGATGTATCCTTAGAAAAACCTATGAGGGTTAGATTACCCGCAGGCATCATAGTGAGGCTAGATAGAGTTTGTAAGGATGTGCCGCTAGTATTCGAGAACAAAACCTTTCCTGCTCGACTCATTGTCATGAACATGGGAGGATTTGATATAATCCTAGGCATGGATTGGTTGTCGAAGTATCAAGCTTTGGTGGATTGCCGAGCTAAGCAAGTGAGGTTGACATCCGCCGAGGATCGGTCGATTGTTTTGTCCGGAGTGGGGAGAACTACAACCACATGTAGTATCTCTGCTACCCAGGGCTACGGAATGAAGCAACCCGATCGGGATGCTTTGCTGACCCACATTCCAGGCGGAGAGACACAAGACCCTACCCCGGAGGATGTATTAGTTGTGAGGGAGTTTGTTGATGTTTTTCCAGATGATCTACCAGGTTTGCCACCCGACAGAGAGGTTGAGTACACCATCGAGCTCGTACCTGGAGTTATACCTATCTCGACGACACCATACAGGATGGCACCAACAGAGCTTCAGGAGCTGAAGAAGCAGCTAGACGAACCATTGGAGAAAGGTTTCATCAGACCTAGTACCTCACCATGGGGTGCACCAGTCTTGTTCGAGAAGAAGAAGGACGGTAGCCTGCGTATGTGTGTAGACTATCGCCAGATCAACAAGGTGACAATCAAGAACAAGTACCCGTTACCGAGGATTGATGACCTTTTCGATCAGCTTCAAGGAGCAACGGTGTTTTCAAAGATTGATCTCCGATCGGGCTATCACCAGTGAGTTCGAAGTGGCCATACCGTGTGCGAAAAGCTGTCTTCAGTATGTCCTTTTCCGAAATCTTGATCTGGTGATAGCCCGATCGGAGATCAAACTTTGAAAACACCGTTGCTCCTTGAAGCTGATAAAAAAGGTCATCAATCCTCGGTAACGGGTACTTGTTCTAGATTGTCACCTTGTTGATCTGGCGATAGTCTACACACATACGCAGATTACCGTGCTTTTTCTTTACGAACAAGACTGGTGCACCCCATGGTGAGGTACTAGGTCTGATGAAACCTTTCTCCAATAGTTCGTCTAGCTGCTTCTTCAGCTCCTGAAGCTCTGTTGGTGCCATCCTGTACGGTGCCATCGAGATAGGTGTAACTCTAGGTACGAGCTCGATGGTGTACTCAACCTCTCTGTCGGGTGGCAAACCTGGTAGATCTGGAAAAACATCAACAAACTCCCTCACAACTAATACATCCTCCGGGGTAGGGTCTTGTGTCTCTCCGCCTGGAATGTGGGTCAGCAAAGCATCCGGTCCACGTTGCTTCATTCCGTAGCCCTGGGTAGCAGAGATACTACATGTGGTTGTAGTTCTCCCTACTCCGGACAAAACAATCGACCGATCTTCGGCGGATGTCAACCTCACTTGCTTAGCTCGGCAATCCACCAAAGCTTGATACTTCGACAACCAATCCATGGCTAGGATTATATCAAATCCTCCCATGTTCATGACAATGAGTCGAGCAGGAAAGGTTTCGTTCTCGAATACTAGCGGCACATCCTTACAAACTCTATCTAGCCTCACTATGATGCCTGCGGGTAATCTAACCCTCATCGGTTTTTCTAAGGATACATCTTCACAGTTATGTTGCATGGCATAGGTTTGAACTATAAAGAAATGTGTAGCTCCGGGATCAATTAATGTGAATGCAACACTACCATGTACTGTAAAGATACCTGCTATAACTTGAGCAGCATCAGGATCCTCTTCTGCGGTGATGACAAAAGCTCTAGGAACTGCTGTGCTTTGGTTAGCTCCAGATTGGGTCCTTGCGGAGGGATTTCCACGACCACGACCTTGTCCTTGTCCTTGTGCTCTAGATCCACCTGGCACGCTAGCCACAGAGGCCTGAACTGTTGGTACCGGTGCAGAGTTACTGACTCTCCCAAGCTTCGGGCATGCATAACGGTAGTGTCCCAACTCATTGCACTCAAAGCATCTGACTGATGATATGGGACGTCGGAAGCGGTTGTCTCCAGAACTAGTCACTCCAAGTCCACTCCATCCTCCAGTCGAAGCTCCGCGGTTGTTAGTCCAACCACGTCCATAGGTCGTCGACTGGTACTGTCCTCGTCCAGCTGCAGGTGCACTGGCGACAGGTGCATAAGGCTTCTTGTTCTGATTGGGAGGAACCTGTGGTGCACTCCTCTTCCGGCGATACTCTTGTCGATCACGCCAAGTGACTTCAGCCTTCTGAGCATCCCTTACCATGTCCTGATATCCAGCATAGTCCTTACATCCCATAATGGCTCGGATGTCAAGGTGTAGACTTCTCCAGAAATGTTGGCATCTGGCTTTGATAGTTGCTACCAGATCTCCAACATACAGGGACAGGCGATCAAACTTCTTCTCGTACTCTGTCACGGTCATACCATCCTGACGCAATTCCAGGAATTCGCGCTGCATGCGCTCCTGAAATTCTTCAGTAATGAACTTGTCCTTGAACATGGCCGTGAACTCAGCCCATGGCATCACCACTGGCTTCGGCAGGTCTTTTGTGGTAGATTCCCACCATGTTGCTGCTTCCTCACGAAAAGGAGAAGCGGCATAGTTCGTCCACTGGTCGGTCGTGCACTTGATCTTAAGCATGACCCTGGCGATCTGACGTAGCCACTCGTCCGCCTCACGAGGATCAGTCGCTCCTGAGAATGGCTCAGCTCCAAGCTCAGATAACTTGGTAAAAACAAGGTCCTCGACTGGTTCCCCAGCTGTCTGCCGATTAAGGATCTGGGTCATCATGTGCATCATCTGTAGAGACTTCTGGTATGGCATCGAGGTTAAACATGACTTTTGTGGGCGTGTCCACTGATGACCTTTGAATTTAACCAACTTGGTCTTTGTTAATGACAAATATAAAGTATGAAATATCATCCTCAATAATAAATTCACCGAAAAGACACCACTTCTCACGGGGGAACTTCGCCCTCATAATTTTCACTCAAAGTAATAGGACAACACCCTCTCAGCTCCCTCTCACTTTTACTCTCCTTTTTGATATGAAATCCTACATTTTGATTCGCCATTTTCTGCAAATTGGGAATAACAAGTTTAATCAATCACGAATTTGAGATGAACAGACTAGAAAAAAGGTAACACCTCACGAGAATATCCTTACATGGCTTAAACTTTCCTAGATTCTTTCTTTTTTCACAATTGAATTGATATCTGTTGTTTATCAGACACAAAATCCTTACATCTGGATTGGACCACGTTGCTGACTACACAAAAAACTGTATTCTATAAGTGATTTCTAAGTTTGGTACAAGGAATTCGATACCAGATTCTATCGAGTACACACCAACTCTTCAGATTCTCTACACAAGTTGTAGTTCCAAAACTGCAGTTTCCCTTTCCCTTTTAATGCAGCAATGACGATGGCATGTCTCCCCACCTGGAACTTTCTTCCAAAGATAACCCTTTTTTCTTTACCAAAAAAAGGAACACAAAAGAAAAAAAAAACTACTCTTTGACCCGTCGTCCCTGAAAATGACACGTAATTGGCAGGGAATTTAATTCCCAGGATGACTTCCATATCTACAACCCGGGAAAGAAATACAAACTTATACTAGTAAGTTAAACAAGTCTGATCTCCTCCAGTTTACAGGTAAATCAAACTGCATCATTAGCCGCAAGCTAAGCTAGACACTTAGTTGTTCACTGTGTTTTCCATTGAGCTACCAGAGAAGCTATAGTATGCAGCACAAATTTATTGAGCAGAGAAACTTTCTGCCAAAACTTATTACTCAGGACCAAAAAATTGTGGACCACAATCCATTATCCACAAACCAGGGAAACAATCCTAAACATTGAGACCAGAAAAGAAAACAACGTGCAGAGCAGCAAAGAGCAGGAAAGGATGGAATACTAGTGCATACACAAAAGTAAAAAAAAAGAAACGGTAATTGGCTGGTCCATAACATAAAAGTCCCAGAGAGAAATCACTTTACAAACATGATTAAGCAGGACAAAAGATTTCTTCCTGGGATAGACCCAGAACTGAAAATTAAATTCAGCATCTACCAATTGAAATTAAAGCCAAAATAAAATTGAAAAATATAAGAAAAATTGAAGCTACAGTATAACATCTAACATTTTCCTAAACAAAATGAACACTGCAAAGCAATTCAGATTAAACTTAAGGAGTTTCAAACAAATGGACCATATTGGTTATGGCCAGCCATAAGACAGTGGCATGAAATCTTTTGACCGACACCCATACGGATTAACTCAGAAGCCTTATTTCCATTTAGTTAGAATTGTAACAAATAATACAAGAAAACTTCCAGATTGTCAGTGGAACTAATTACACATAAGCATCAGTTTCCCATCACAAACACCACAGGCAAAAAGTCTCCAAAAAGAAAAAGCGCAAGACATTATAAAGAACAGGAAACGGTTCATTTAAAGCACAAACAATCTTCAATAATCACTGGTGTTTCTGTCTTCACCTAAATAATCACATCCTTATAGCATCTCAGGCCAAATCTTCAATTTCTTTTTCTTTGTGTCTCCAGCGAAAATAGGTGAATGAGTTTAAAAACTAGAAAACAAGGGCATTTGGCATATGCCTGACAAGTTCAAGTTATTTTTAATTTATGAACACAGACTAGCAGAAGACCCCCAGCCATGGGATCATCCACTCTTGAAATTCATACCAAAATTGAAAGCCTAATCTCTGAGCTGAGCATGGGAACATAAAATGTAACCACAACAAAATCAACAAGAAATGCAATTCCACCAAAACAACCGAAATAATCGAATCAAACCCCCCAAAAAAAAAGTAGAAATCTATGGTGATGATGATAATAGTAACAATAATAATAGTACCAGTACGGGCCCACAAAACAACCGGAAACCGATAAGGAGCTGCACTTCCTCACCTGCAACCAAACTCTCGTTAGCCAACAAAACAGTAAAGTAAACACACCCGGTAAATACGATATCCAACACTGTTTAAAAAAAAAAAGGAACAAGAGCACAAGCAAAGAGGAAGAAGAGAAGGAAAAGTCAAAGATTAGAAAAAGAAAAAGGAGGAGTGTGAGGAAAGCAGGAAGGGGAAGCGCTGGATGCAGAGGTTTATCGATCGATTCATGTTTTATTGTTGCTTAATAATCCCCCAGGAAGAGATCGATGAACCGCTGCCTCCAGTGACGTCACCCCCGAAAATAATCAACTCCTTAAAAGAAACGACAAGACAAGGGAAAAAAAAAACCCAGAAAAGACACAAAGGGAAGAAAGACATGATGATGGCTTTCGCTTAACCAACATTTATTTTACAGATCTGAGCATCATTAGTGTGTTAAACTTAAATCTGGGTCTCCTTGTAATAACCAGACAGCTCCCGCCAAATGCATAAAAGATGCTGCCTCTGATTAGGATTTGCATGCATGTGTTCATTCTAGAGTGCTTATATAGAGAGTGACAATGAAGAAAAAAGGAAAAGGAAGAAGAGAATATAATACGAATGATTTGTTAACAGGGAGAGAGAGAGAGAAAGAAAAAGAAAAGAAAAGCAAAAGGGAATTAACCAGGAGGAAGAATATGAATGGATTGTGTGAGAGAGATGAGATGAATGAACCAAACCAAGAGTGCCTTACGTCTCTCTTTCTTTGTTTCTTTCTTTGTTTCTTGTTTGCTCTGTTAATTTTTGTCACAGACATGGAGTGTGTTTCCTTTTTTTAATACATAAGGCCATTTTCCGTCTTGAGCAATAAATATCGGGTGGTGTTTCTTTTTTTCGAACTGACAGATCTACCCCTCATTTCCCGATGGCGAAGTAATCGTTTTTTTTTTTTTTTTTGGGAGAAACTATGGCGAATGAATCGTTACGTTGTTTTAGTCTGCTATTAATTTGACGGATTCAATCCGATGTCGGCTGCAAAATTTTAGAAGAAAATCTTTCCAATTCTTTTCTGTCTATAATTCATTAATTCTTCCTACCTTTGTGCAATTTGTTGTTGTACGTAAACTGTAATTCATACGGTATAATTTACTTTTCGGCTTCATTACCAAGAGAGCGCAGCAGGCCCAAAGACGGAGCCCAACTTGTTCTGAAAGTTGGCTTACGAAGCACCTGCTCTATAGAGTATCCTATAAATACATTTATTTTTTCATATTATAAATTAGAAATATCCAGGTCCGGGCACGGTTCTTTACGCTCTCTTTCTGTAATCAAAACCCACAATCAATAAAATACGAGCCGCATTTTTTCAAGTTCATCAGCAATTACAGGAACCATAGGTTATATAAGATAATGTGTGCGAGATTATCTTCTGCAATTTTTGTTGTTGGACGTATTTTTCCAATTTTTTAACAAGATTCATGGGTTTCCATCACTCTTTTGGATGGGTGTACACGTGTTCGGCTGTTGTGACCAATGTGAGGGGTCAGGATATGTACGGCTTCTTGTTGGTATAAAATGCAAAGGAAGTGGCATCATACCAAACTTATGTTTTCCAATCAAATGGCACCAGCATGAATCATGTGGGGTTTCCGGGGCAGTAGAATTTTGTTTTCTTTTTTTTGGCACACTTTTGTTAGCGTCATGCGATAGGGGGAATTAATTCTCCTTCAAAATTGAAGGCCAAAAACTAATGTGGGTTGGTCCAACTGCTTTGCGACTTGGTTCGGTTTAGGTAAGGTTTCGGACTCTTTATTGTGATAACCCTCGTAATTAAGGTACAATATTTTTACTTATGAGGGAAGGTGCTGGATGTGAGTTGGTTTCGGTAGGTCTCGGTTGGTCGGACATTGGCCTCAGCTGGCAAGAACTGGTACGGGTGGATTAATTAACTAATCACCGATTAGTGTGTGCTTGGGGGGAATTAACTGAGGATTAGTTAAGGGCTAAGTATGGGGCGAGGTGGCTGAGTTTTGTTGGTTGAGAGCATAAGCAGGAGGTGGATAGTTGGTGGTGGCAAATAAACATGAGGTGGAGAGCTGCTTGGGCTAGGTGGCAGATTTTGGTGCAAGAGGCAGCAAGTGGCTGCTTAGTCACCTGCTTGCCTCAGCCATATCTGCCCAAGCAGGCACCTCAAGCCTCATTTCTGCCCCAAATTCGTGATAGACACAGGGAGAAGAAACACTCAGCCATCCTCCAAGTTCTCCCCAACAGCTAGTACACAAAGGAAGGGGGTAAGTGATTTGAGCTGTAATTCTGGGTTTTGATATTAATTGGCTTGCTTGGTGTGCCGTTGGCCTAGGCAGTGAACCAATTCGGTTTTGTGAGAAGTATGTAATCTTGTTGTTGGATGTTGGTCTGATGAAGGACAGTATGTGAGGCGGGGGCGTCAGTTGGTGAAATTAAGGCACGACTAACCCGCAAGAGGCCAATTGGTGCGCCTGGTGCGCAGAATTGCCCCTGCTGGTGGTCAATTAGTCCTTCCAGTGCTTGATAGGCTTAGACAGGGCAACCTGAGGGTTTGTAGATTTAATAAATGCCCAAGTAGTTGTGCTATGCACTTGGTTTGGGTTGATGACTAGAGTTGGCGTACCAATACCTGTATTGGTGCCAACCAATTGATCTAACTTGGCTAGCTGGTGTGTAGGCTAACTTGTGTGAGTTCCTACTAATGACTTGTGTTGCTATGTCTTTTATTGATGGATATTTGTGTGTGGCAGGTGCTAGAAACCCAGGAGCACCAAAGGAAGGAGAAGGGCCTAGTGAGGCCTAAATTTGTATAAGTTTGGTTGCATACTTGTGTGATGGCAGTGATGCCTATTGGCTTGGTGGATGATTCAATTACCTAATGAGATGGCACCTAAGGTGCAACTGAGATGTTGAGATGTTGAGATGTTTATGATATGCCTTGGCTTGAGATGAGTCTGATATTCGGGCTGTGCATTTCATGCATTCCATTTGCATCATGACATATGCATGAGATGGTATTGTGATGGACCTTGCAGTGCTCCTAGGCTGCTTGGTCGACTGAGATGGTGGTGGTGTTGTGCTTGGCGCCGTGTATGGTTCTGGTAGCCAATCGGTTAAGCCTCGTACGTGGGGCTGTGGGCTAAGGAGTAACACCTATTGGCAAGGCTACCGGACCTATAGGTAGGCTAGGTACAACCCCATGATAGCTTACCCGTGGGCTGATCACGGTGACTTGAGATGTTGGTTGTTGGATATGTTTTGCCGCTGTATGTGTTTTTGCTGATGCCTTGTATCTTACCTGCTTATTGAGTCGTTGACTCACCCCCCTCTTTCCACCCCCATTGTTTCAGGGCAATGAGATAATCAGCTTAGTGAGGGAAGGCCCGAGAGGCACGTGTTGATAGATGATGGGTACTAAGCCAACTCTGGTTCTAGCTAGAGTTAGTGTACATGAAAATAAGTGGCTCAAACCAACACATGTTTGATGTACAAAACCTATATGAAAATCAGCTGGTTGTAGTGTGTTTAATCCCGTATCTTTATATGTGATACTGTTGCTGATGTTTGCTGCGCGGTAGGGTGAGATGCCCGTCGGGCTAGCTTCTACCCAATGATTGTTGTAGGCCTTTGGGTGCCTTGTGGCATGCTTAGGATGTGCAACGCACCTGGCCGGTCACGTAGAGACGGGGCGTGACAGTTTTGGTAGCGGAGCGTGGTTTAATTTATGTTAAGGGGCCTACGCTATAAATTGTCATTAAAGGCTGTTATTCATCATTAGAGACCGTGGGATGGTGAGAGCTAACTTGTCTGTGTTGGTTTTCTTGTATTTTGGGCGCAGGTAAGCCAACAAAAGGGAAGTTGGGAAAGGAAGTGTTTACTGAGGTGGTTGCCCTGTATGTGCATTCTCTTTAGGATGCTGAGGATGTAGATGATGAGACTTACTTCCCAGGGGCTGCTAGTGATGAGTTGCCCAGCGAAACAGAGTATTGAGATGCCTCCCAAGAGATGCCTTTGGAGGTGCTGAAGGTTGGCTTACATGGTGTTAATAGGGCAGTTGAAACCATGGCTGAGGCGATTGCTGCTGATCGGAATAGAAGGGAGGACCCGATACCCCGAGTTCAAAGTGGGGAATCTCCCTTAGTGACCTTTGTGAAACTCGATCCACCAATATTTTCTAGTGCTGAAAATGAAGATCCACAGCGAATTCTTGATGATGTATGGAAATGTTGCCAAGTGATAGAATGTACAGATCACCGAGCAGTAGCTCTTACGGCCTTTCGGCTAAAAGGGGATGAAGCCAATAATTGGTATGAGTCAAAAATAAGGGAGAGGATGTCTGATGCTGCCCCGTGGACTTGGACTGAGTTTCGTGCTGCTTTCCTGGAGCGATTCCTTTCTGAGAGTGTTAGGGATTAGAAAGCAGCAGAATTTGAACTTTTAAGGCAAAGAGACATGACAGTAGGGGAGTATGAAACTAAGTTTATAAACTTGTCCAAGTATGCCTTGCACATGATCCTAGATGAGCGGAGGAATAACAAAAGGTTCATTGGAGGATTGAAGGGTTACATATATAACTCTTTAGTGGCTATTCCATTCAGCTCCTATGCTAAAGCAGTTGACAAAGCTCGGGTAATTGAAATAAAGACTCAAGCTGAAAGAGGTGAGGCAAGTTTCAAGAGGATAAGGTAAGATAATACTCAAAACCAACAAAGTTTTACTGCTGGTTCAAGCCAATTTCGTGGGCGTGGTAAGACAGGATTGTGGGTTAACCAACCTAGGGCTCGTTTCAGAGGTAGTCCTATTTATGGTGTCCCAAGCTTTGGGGGGAGTTTGATGAGACCTGTAGCTAGCCAATTTCAGGGTACTCAAAGTATACAAATGAGGCCCAATAGTTTGTGCTTCAGATGTGGCAAGTTTGGACATATGTCACGGGAATGCCCGGTGGGGCAAAATTTGTGTTACATGTGTGGGCAGGCTGGGCATATAGCCAGGGAGTGTCCCGTTGGACAATCATCTATGGCATCTAGTGTAGCATCACCACCGCCAAGGTCACAGCGGGCTGATAGCCAGTCTTCTTTTCGAGGCAGGGGAGGTACTGGTCGTGGAACTACAAGTAGAGGCAGCAGCTATCAACCCGGCCAGGGACAGGCTAGGGTGTTTTGCTTGACTCAGGAGGATGCAAAAGCCTCCAACCCTGTTGTGACAGGTATACTGAAAGTTAATTTGTGCCATGCACTGTGTTTAATTGATACGGGGTGTACGCACTCCTTTGTTAACTCCCATTTTGCTAAGTACTTTGATGAAATACCTGTTAGTCTCGGAAGTCCGTTGGCAGTGTACACGCCTCTTGATGAGCGTGTCTATGTGGATAGAGTGTGTCGGGGGTGTGATATTTGTGTGATGGATCATCACTTGCCGAGAAATTTATTGTTATTGCCGATGGCAGACTTTGACGTGATCTTAGACATGGATTGGTTGTCTCGGTATGGTGCCCGTGTTGATTGTGCGAATAAAAGGGTGAACTTTTAGCCTATTGGGGAGGCAGAATTTATTTTTCAGGGGAAGTTTGTTTCATCTCAACCCCAAATAATTTCTACGGTGAAAGCAGCTCGAGTAGCACGACAAACCGATTGTTTGTTTTTGGCATCAGTACAAAGTGTAGGTGAGCCAAAAATTTCGATTGATCAAGTTCCTGTTGTTAATGAGTTCCTTGATGTTTTCCCTGATGACTTGCTGGGAATACCACCAGAACGTGAGATTGAGTTTGGCATTGAACTTGTGTTTGGGGCAGAACCAGTGTCAATTACACCCTATCAGATGACCCCTACAGAATTGAGGGAGTTGAAAACTCAGCTACAAGATTTGCTAGACAAGGGATTTATCAGACCTAGTGTGTCTCCGTAGGGAGCTCCTGTTTTGTTTGTCAAAAAGAAAGATGGTTCGATGAGAATGTGTGTTGATTATCTTCAATTAAATAAGTTGACGTTGCGAAATAAGTATCCATTGCAACGCATTGACGATTTGTTTGATCAGTTGTAGGGAGCCAAATACTTCTCAAAAATTGATTTGAGATCAGGGTATCATCAGTTGAGGATAAAAGAGGAGGATGTGCGAATAACAGCCTTCCGGACACGGTATGGGCACTACAAATTTTTTGTGATGCCATTTGGTTTAACCAACGCTCCAGTAGCGTTTATGGATTTGATGAACCGAATATTCAAGCAGTACCTTGATAAGTTTGTGATTGTGTTTATTGATGATGTGCTTGTCTATTCAAAGACCAAAGAGGAGCATGAAGAACACTTGAGAATTGTGCTGCTGATTCTACAAGAGGAAAAGTTGTTTGCAAAGTTCTCCAAGTGTGAGTTCTGGTTGGAAAAGGTGTCATTCTTAGGCCATGTTATATCGGCTGAGTGCATTGAAGTGGACCCCCAGAAAGTGGAGGCAATTGTGAAGTGGCCAAAGCCGACCAATGTAATAGAAGTACGAAGTTTCCTCGGGTTGGCAGGATATTACCGACAGTTTGTTGAAGGCTTTTCTTCAATTGCTGCACCTTTGTGTGGGTTGATACAAAAGAAGAAGCCATTTGTATGGTCTAATGCTTGTGAAACTAGCTTCTAGGAGTTAAAACATAGGTTAACAATAGCACTAATACTTGCGCTGCCTAAGGAAGAAGGTGTATACACCGTGTACTGTGATGCATCAAGAGTTGAATTGGGATGTATTTTAATACAAGATGGCAGGGTGATTGTGTATGCGTCCCGGAAACTCAAGAAGAATGAGGAGAATTACCCGGTGCACGATCTTGAGATGGCAGCAGTATTATTTACTTTGAAAATTTGGAGGCATTACTTGTATGGGGAGCCTTGTGAAATTTACACAGATCATAAAAGTCTAAAGTATATAATGGAGCAGTGGGATCTGAACTTGAGGAAATGGAGATGGGTTGAGTTGTTGAAAGATTATGATTGTGTCATCAAGTACCATCCTGGTAAAGCTAATGTTGTAGCCGATGCACTGAGCCGGAAATCTGTTGGTAGTTTAGCACATTTTGGTGTGGTCAGAAGGCCTGCAGTTGGGGCTTGGCATGAATTGTTGGATCAAGAATTACATTGCTCAGTTGCTGAATTGGGGCATTGTTAGCTTACTACCAGGTGCGCCCCACTTTAAATGATAAGATAACAAAAGCTCAGAATGACGATGCTGAAACTAAGTCGTGGAAAGAAAAAGTAAACCGAGGGGAACTAGCTGGATTTGTTGTTGGTGATGATGGAATTCTTAGATACGGCACGAGAGGATATGTTCCTGATGTCGGAAATCTCTGCGGTAGACTACTGAATGAAGCTCATCAAACTAGATACACATTATACCCAGGATCCACCAAAATGTACCATGATTTAAAAACACATTACTGGTGGAACAACATGAAGAGGGACGTGGCCAATTATGTCTCTAAATGTTTGATATGCCAACAAGTGAAGGGAGAACACCAAAAACCACCAGGGTTGCTTCAGCCCTTGTCAGTTCCAGAATGGAAGTAGGAAAGAGTGACCATGGATTTTGTCAGCGGGTTGCTGCAGACTGCAAGCGGATTTGATTCCATTTGGGTAATCGTTGACAGATTGACTAAATCTGCTCATTTTCTTCCGGTGAAAAGTACTTATAATTTTGCCAAGCTAGCACAGGTTTACATTGATGAGATCGTGAGGTTTCATGGTGTGCCTGTTTCAGTTGTATCTGATAGGGGTACGCAGTTCAAATCGAGATTTTGGCAGAGCTTCCAGGAAGCATTGGGAACCCAACTCGACTTGAGTACTGCATTTCACCCGCAAACTGATGGGCAAAGTGAACAGGTGATACAAATTCTGGAAGATATGTTGGGAGCTTGCGTGCTAAGTTATGGGGATAGTTGGAATAAATACTTGTCATTCGTTGAATTTGCCTATAAAAATAGCTACCAATCCAGTATTGGTATGGCTCCATATGAGGTGTTATATGGTCGCAGGTGTCGAACACCGATCTGTTGGGATGAAGTTGGGGTCAGAAAATTGGTAGGGCCTGAAGTTGTTGAGCTGACAACCGAAAAGGTAAAAATAGCCCGTGAAAATCTAGCCGCAGCCTAGAGCAGGCAAAAGTCCTATGCAAATAATAGAAGACGGGACTTGGAGTTCTCAGTTGGGGATATGGTTTTCCTTAAAGTTTTACCCACAAAAGGAGTGCTACGATTCGGAAGAAAAGGGAAATTAAGTCCCCGTTATTTGGGTCCATTTGAGGTACTCGAAAAGATCGGACCAGTGGCGTATCATCTTGCATTGCCACCGAACTTATCACAAATACACCCGGTGTTTCATGTATCAATGCTAAGGAAATATCTTCCGGACCCCTCACATGTTTTAACACCGTAGGAGATTCAGTTAGGGGAGGAATTAACTTATAAAGCTCAGTCAATTGAGATAGTAGATAGGCAGGTACGCAGACTCCGTAATAAGGAGGTCGTTTCTGTGAAAGTTTTATGGGAAGATCCCTCTGGACAGGAGGTTACTTGGGAGTCCGAAAAAGAAATGCTGGACAAGTACCCACACTTATTCTCAGGTAAATTCGAGGACGAATTTATATAAGGGAGAGATGATGTGATAACCCTCGTAATTAAGGTACAATGTGTTTACTTGATGAGGAAAGGTGCTGGATGTGAGTTGGTTTCGGTAGGTCTCGGTTGGCCGGACATTAGCCTCAGCTGGCTAGAACTGGTACGGGTGGATTAATTAACAAATTACCGATGTGCTTGGGGGGAATTAACTGAGGATTAGTTAAGGGCTAAGTATGGGGCGAGGTTGCTGAGTTTTGTTGGTTGAGAGCATAAGCAGGAGGTGGATAGTTGGTGGTGGCAAATAAACATGAGGTGGAGAGTTGCTTGGGCTAGGTGGCAGATTTTGGTGCAAGAGGCAGCAAGTGGCTGCTTAGTCACCTGCTTGCCTCAGCCATATCTGCCCAAGCAGGCACCTCAAGCCTCATTTTTGCCCCAAATTCGTGATAGGCACAGGGAGAAGAAACACTCAGCGATCCTCTAAGTTCTTCCCAGCAGCTAGCACACAAAGGAAGGGGGTAAGTGATTTGAGTTGTAATTCTTAAGGGTTTTGATATTAATTGGCTTACTTGGTGTGCCGTTGGCCTAGGCAGTGAACCAATTCGGTTTTGTGAGAAGTATGTAATCTTGTTGTTGGATGTTGGCCTGATGAAGGACAGTATGTGAGGTTGGGGGCGTCAGTTGGTGAAATTAAGGCACGACTAACCCGCAGGAGGCCAATTGGTGCGCCTGGTGCACAGAATTGCCCCCGCTGGTGGTCAATTAGTCCTTCCAGTGCTTAATAGGCTTAGACAGGGCAACCTGAGGGTTTGTAGATTTAATAAACGCCCAAGTAGTTGTGCTATGCACTTGGTTTGGGTTAATGACTAGAGTTGGCGTACCAATACCTATATTGGTGCCAACCAATTGATCTAACTTGGCTAGCTGGTGTGTAGGCTAACTTGTGTGAGTTCCTACTGATGACTTGTGTTGCTATATCTTTTATTGATGGATATTTATGTGTGGCAGATGCTAGAAACCCAGGAGCACCAAAGGAAAGAGAAGGGCCTAATGAGGCCTAAATTTGTGTAAGTTTGGTTGCATACTTGTGTGATGGCAGTGATGCCTATTGGCTTGGTGGATGATTCAATTACCTAATAAGATGGCACCTAAGGTGCAACTGAGATGTTGAGATGTTTATGATATGCCTTAGCTTGAGATGAGTCCGATATTTGGGCTATGCATTTCATGCATTCTATTTGCTTCATGACATATGCATGAGATGGTATTGTGATGGACCTTGCAGTGCTCCTAGGCTGTTTGGTCGACTGAGATGGTAATGGTGTTGTGCTTGGCGCCGTGTATGGTTCTGGTACCCAATCGGTTAAGCCTCGTACGTGGGGCTGTGGGCTAAGGAGTAACACCTGTTGGCAATGCTACCGGACCTGCAGGTAGGCTAGGTACAACCCCACGATAGCTTACCCGTGGGCTGATCACGGTGACTTGAGATGTTGGTTGGTGGATATGTTCTGCCGCTGTATGTGTCTTTGCTGATGCCTTGTATGTCACCTGCTTATTGAGTCATTGACTCACCCCCCCTCTTTCCACCCATTTTGTTTCAGGGCAAGGAGATAATCAGCTTGGTCATGAGGGAAGGCCCGAGAGGCACGTGTTGATAGATGATGGGTACTAAGCCAACTCTAGTTATAGCTAGAGTTAGTGTACATGAAAATAAGTGGCTCAAACCAACACATATTTGATGTACAAAACCTATATGAAAATCAGCTGGTTGTAGTGTGTTTAATCCCGTATCTTTATATGTGATACTGTTGTTGATGTTTGCTGCGCGGTAGGGTGAGATGCCCGTCGGGCTAGCTTCTGCCCAATGATTGTTGTAGGCCTTTGGGTGCCTTGTGGCATGCTTAGGATGTGCAAGGCACCTGGCCGGTCACGTAGAGACGGGGCGTGACATTTATGTATCTAAAAAATTTTCACTAAGAGACTCATCCACCAGGTGCACGACTCAGCTTGGATCCGGGGTAAAGTTCCGGACACCAGATGAAAAAAAAAATGAAGGCAAATTCCCGTCCTTTTCTATCCGAAAGATGTGATCTGTTTTGTTTGTAGATGATAAAAAGTAGTTTTCGGTGTACTACTCAAGAGTTTGGTTTATGGCTTTCTCCACTCAAAGACGATGAAGGGTCTAATTCAATGGACTAGCTCAACAAGTTCTCTTTTTCGGAAGCCGACCAATCAAAACCCAAAGGCACTTCCTGCTGGAAAACTATCTTTCTGATGTTTCCTTATATTTTATATTCAGGTTAAAGATATATAATATGGCAATTTTAGGATAGGAATTCTGTGCAATACACTAAAGCAGAAGAGGAATAGAGGGAATCTTGCATAGCCGGGTAATATCTTCCCCAACGAGCTCCGTCATGTGTTAAGCCATGTTCTAATGTTCAGATTAAGATGATTTTATTAACTCTTTAGAAAGCATAGCAACACTATAATTATAGAATATTGCGATAATTCTGTTGCAAAATTGTCCCTCATTGTGGTCCAACCATGTGGCCTAGAGTAAGTTTAACACTAAGCATTAAGCTCTTCCCTTGTAAAATTATCTCCTGCCTCATAATCCTTATGGTATCAGATCTAAAAGTAAAATGTTAAGGTTTTCATTGTTTTCTTTTTTAGATGTTTGCCGAGTCTATATGTATATATTCACTACTCAATCCAGCTATATTATGAATTCAATAATTCGGTAATGAACCAGCTAACACAAATCTTGACAACAATTAAAAGCTCCAATATTCCAACAAAGTAATCTTTTCTTTGTGACAGTTCTCTGTAAACAGAATTTAAGTTTTCTATTATCGTGTTGACACGAATCCTTGGAAGCAAAGGATGTATGTAGCAGAATAGCTACCAATGGACAGATTATAATGTCACAATTTATACCGATGGCAATGGTGCATTCAGTATTTACCTTATAGTCAATTTCACAGTTGCCGAACTCAACCAGGGGGGCTTCTTTTATTTGGCAATTTCCATTATATATATTCACATACAGTAAAGCTGTATTAACGAAGTAGTACTGCTAGTGAAGTTTGGTAATGATAGTGATGATAATGTCATGACAATAACAGTGTGAAGCAACATTGACGGTGGCTGCAGCGCTTCAGTGATACTATTACATATAAATGGTGGTCTATAGCGTCATGATACTGCTGGTAATCATTGTTGGAATTGTAGTTGTGCAATAATGGCAGGGGTCATACAGTGAAGAGATATGGTAAAATAGTGATGTGATAGTTGGAAGTGAACTGTGGAGATCGATTTCAAGGATGCTAAATTCATGATCCAGTGATAGTTGTTTTCCTATTCTTGTTTCTGTTAGTGCTGTTTATTACCATTATTTTGGCCAATAATGGTAATTGGTACATAGTATTTCAACCTCTTTTCATGCCTCGTTTTGGCGCTGGCTAATTAGTACTTAGTATATTTCATTCAATAATGGAGCAGTTTAATACTGAAAGAAAAAAAAAGTGCATATAACTAATTACTAGTTTATATATAGTTTAGCTTCCCTACTTTTCTATTCCATGTAACATCATCGTGAAGTGGAAAAGTAGAAAAAGTGGATCAAAAAGATCGAAAATATTCACATGGGAGTGACTCTAGTACTAGAATCTCTCACTTTTCTGTTAAGAAAGTCCTCTTTTTCTGCTAAAGGAGGCCGATCGACGCCATGCAAGAATGCAGACTACCTTTGAGTGAAAGCAGCTTACCTTATTTTTCCCTAAATCACTTTAGCTCTTTCCAAGTTGGCCTGCACTACATGGTCGGTTAAAGGAACCAACAATATATTGTTAGAAATACTTCTTTGCTAAGTTTATGAAACAAGATATCAATGATCACCCTAGTACGTAGCTGTGTATATATGGAGTCTATGCACATTAATTTGACTATAACACACTAGTGCGTAATATGGCATCTGTAATATCATCATTGCCTGGGCAGCAGCAACAGCCAGGAGAGATAGAACAACAACAACAACTTGATCCACAAACTGGGTCATCAAGTGCTTCTCCCTGGGATTCTTCAGGGTCGGCATCAGGGTCTATTGGGCCTTTCTTTGCTGTTATTTCTGTTCTTGCAGTTCTTTGTGTGATTTCTTGCATTTTAGGCCGGATGTGTACTCGTCGGGAGCGGGCCGGGTTAGATCACAGTATCAAGTATAGAGGCTGTTTAGGATTGGTGAAGAGGAAGTGCCGGTGGCGCGTGGCCGGAGATGTTGAGGTGGGAGCTAAAGTAATGGCTCTTAGTGAAGGAAAACAAAATGGTAAGACCAAAGATGGTGAGGCTGCTGATCAACCCTGATCAAGGCTAGCTGCTTTTCTGCAAACTACGTTGTGATTTTTGGATTTGGCCTGTAATTGATGGGTACTATTTATGTCATGTTTGTTAAAGGTCAAAGTTTTATACTAAGCATCGCTAGCTACTACATGACTTGAGGTCTCTGTGGAATTAATCCAAACTGGAAAGTTTTTTTCTTAATTCAAGGAAATTATTTTTGCGCGCGGCTCACAAATTATATGAAGATTATGTGGAGAAGAATTCTGTAAAAAATAAAGTAATTATTATGAATCAATGAGAGTTTTTCTTAAAAAAAAAAAGGAAAATACAGAAGAAAATGCAGGCTGTGGGGTTCGAACCCACGCGTACTTCTGTACAGAAGATCTTAAGTCTTCCCCCTTAACCTCTCGGGCAAACCTGCCAGATGTCAACTCTTTGTTTTTTCAAAATCAGATTGTTTTGATTAAACAACAAAGAACATATGATTCTCAAAAAAAAACAACAAAGAAAATGATAGTTCTCTGGTTTAGGTCTTTACATAAACTAAAATCACCAAAGTTAGGCATTCTTAGGATGAAGATCAAGATATTCCGGACAGGGAAAAAAAAAAAAAGGAAAGGAAATCATATTCTCTGATTTCTCTTCGCGCATTTACCCCACTTTTTATAATTCAAGCCAAAATTCCAAAGTTGCAACTTTTGGACGAACTGTTATGACAGGCTGTTAAGAGTTAGCCCGGTGTTAATCTTGAAGTTTAGCAGGCCCATGTTCAAATGTTGGACAAGGCCCGACGAAAGTAACGTTACAGTTCAATGGCCGATGCTAGTGTATCGAACTATCTTTATCAAGAAAAAGATAAAACACAATACACTCCTAGCCTACCCAGTAAATTTGCAACTGAATTTACTGGGTAAGGTCAGTACAATCCAGTACGTAGGGAGAAGATTGTGTGGACAATAAAACTGTATACGAAGAATGGCCCCTGGCTTGTCCAGATATAGATAGTACAGCAGAAAGAAAAAGGAAAAAAAACGAAAGAAATCAGAAGTAGAGGACACATCTTAAATGGGCCCTGGCTGTCCAGTCCATGCTTCCTTCCCCTTTTGCCACATAGTCCAAACTTCGGTTTTGGTTCATTATATGAGGATACACTACATGTCACCAGATGGCTTGAATATCCCCAACCCAACTGTTTCTGTTGTTTTGCTATTTATCGATGCCTAAAGTTTTGTCTTAACTGATCCGGATCCAATTGAGAAAAGTTTCCTGCGCACATAAACTCAAATCAAAGACTTGTTTAAGTGAAACTGAAAGGCCTACCATTAGGACCAATTCTACAACCATAGTTGGTAAAACCTTATCCTTGTTTAACTGATTAAAGTTTCTCTAAATTACCACGAAAAGAAAATGAAGTGACCCTAAAAAGAGAACCCGAAGGAAGTATAGTTCCAATTTTTCGACAGTATTGTTCCAAGAAACAAAGTAGCAGATAATAATTATCTAGTACTAACCTACGTGTACGTACCTTTCTATCCAAAAAGGCCCAAAAAATAATTCCACCGACGCGCTTTTCTGTTTTTAAGAGCGACCACAGTCCTCATCAAAACAAACTTAATCCAAAATTAACCTCCCAAACCACACCCACATCAACCATGAACAAGAAAGCACCCCCTCCCCAGCCGGACAACCCCCTCAAAAACCACCAATCTCTTCCACCTCCGCCAAATTTGTGATCATAATCATAATCATCATCATCATCATCTGCCATCATCATCACTGTCAATATTGCCTTATCCCCTATGATATTCCCACCATAGGGGGACAATATTATTGCTTCCATTTCTTTTCTTTTTGGTCACGGAACAAAAAAAAGAAAAAGTTGTGTTAGGGACATAACATTTTCCCTACCATGGCTGCATCTGAAGGAATGCATGTAGGCCAGTTCGAACAATTAAGGGAGATTTTCGCCCGATTCGACATGGATAATGATGGCAGCCTGACCGTATTAGAGCTAGCTGCATTGCTAAGATCCATAGGACTCAAGCCTTCTGGTGATCAAATCCATGTTATGTTAGCAGACATGGATTCCAATGGCAATGGCTCCATAGAATTCGATGAGTTGGTCCATGCAATATTGCCTGACGTGAACGAGCAGACATTTGTTAATCAAGGACAACTTCTAGAGATTTTCCAATTGTTTGACCGTGACGGTAATGGCTACATTAGCGCGGCGGAGCTAGCCGGGTGCATGGCCAAGATGGGGCAGCCATTAACATATAGAGAGCTGACGGAGATGATCAAGGAGGCGGATACCGATGGCGATGGTGTGATTAGCTTCAATGAATTTGCATCTGTGATGGCAAAATCTGCTATGGATTTCTTAGGCCTTAATGCTTCTTGACAGATTGATGGTATGTTCCATTTTAATTTTTTTTATGACAGGCGGACGGATCATCCTGACGTTGTAACCTCTGTTTTATCATTGTAACCTCAATTCGCTAACTAAGTTTAGGTTGTAGGAATTCTTTTATTGAGTTGAATCTGTAGATATGTAAGAGATCGTTCTGTTGCTACAGCTACAAATATTGTACCAAAGGGAAATGTAAAAAAGAAAAGTTGTTAAAGAATCTTGTTCTCTCACTCAGTGATTTCCTGTATGTTTTGTTCTATTAGCTTATGAAAGTGCTATTGGTTCGACATTTGATTAATGTTGATGAGCTCTCAGGAGTTTGCTGCTAGACATTAAAGATTCTAGCAGCATTTGATGCGAGTGGAATAGAAGAGGTTAAAAAAAAAAAACATCATCACTGCTCCACGAAGTGATTGCTAGTAAAGGGAAATCC
The DNA here is from genome assembly GCA_028386065.3 of Turnera subulata. Taxonomy (NCBI): domain Eukaryota; kingdom Viridiplantae; phylum Streptophyta; class Magnoliopsida; order Malpighiales; family Passifloraceae; genus Turnera; species Turnera subulata. The sequence continues at coordinate 4,077 of JAKUCV010004171.1, read as the reverse complement.
AAAAGGATTAGACTTTGAAATTTCTGGGAATATTTGTGTGGAAGGAAATGCAGAATGGAAAAGCTGCTGGATTAGATTAAGAGCAATTTAGGCAAAAAAAGAAGCTACTAGCTCATATATATCCGAGCCTTGTTTTCATGCCTGTCTTAGAATCAGCATAAACTGGCTTATATGCTGCTGCTGCATATGTGCGATCATCAATACAATTTCAAATGTTGTATTGCATCATAGAAGACCCAATGCTCTACCAAAAGTCCACAGTGGGTGAGAGTTCGAACCTCATCAATGCGTCTGCCCTGGAATGGGAGAACTTATACCCTCATTCCAAAAAAATAGAAGTGGAGGCTGGGTTTCAAAATCATAACGAAAAGGTAAAATGCCTGGAATTGACGTTAAAGGTACTGAAAGGGAAGTGAATAGTACTCAGCCACGAAAGTGGGAAGACTAAGAAAAAATGAAAATAATATGGAACACGAGAATTGGAATTAACTATTATCTTCAGGGAGTACAGCATACAGCCAGCGGTAAAGCAATGATACAAGTTTTTCCAAGAAAAAAACAAAAGAATATGCGATTGATGTGTTATTATACATTTCCTGAACATAATACAACTACAACTAATGAACTGATCTAGAATCAAAGCTGCCAAAACATCAGAATTAAAGTTTTGGCAAAAGCAAAACCCTCCTAAACCCGAATCCTTGGAGGAGATTCTCTACCACCAACCACCACAGACTAATTAAACAGCCCCCTTCTCTGTGTTGCATATGTACATAAAAAGGAACTAGTCCTCAACAAAATCTACACGTATATCTTGACAGTAATCTACAACAGGAAGTACATCTATCAGCGTTGCTCACCCCTGTCTTTCATACCTTTTCTACTTGCCGCGACACGAGCTGTATATCCTACTGTGGTGGGTCGTAGCGATCTTTGCCTTACAATTTGACAGTACTCAGGATCATCTGCCTGCCCATCACTCCTTAGCCACTGGATCATCTGATGGTACAACGGGAAGAACCGCATTTGGATGTTGGAATAAGTGAAGTAAGGCACAAGGGAAGCTATCAAGACGAAGAATGTGACCAGCCAGTAAGATGGTGCTGGTGCACAGGCTTCAATGAAGACTTTATAGGCAGTTGTTGAGAAGTCAGGATTCATTGCTCCATATGCCAAGAGGAATATGTACCAGAATACTATTCCACCCCAGATGAAGATGTGCTGTATGTAAGTGAAGTAACTAATGGACAGTGCCATTTGGCAGTTCACTACCCACACAACGCAAGTGTACATGGTTGTCCCCAGGATTTCTAGGCCAACAACTTCTCCTCCTTTACGGAAAGCTTGATACTCCATTGAACGTATGCAGAAGAAGAAGATCAATGTAGCTGTTAATACGCCATTAACTGCCCATCCAAAGATTCGTAACCAGCTAAACAGGACGTTTTGAACGCCTTCTTGGTATAATAGCGGGAACTGAAAGTATAAAAGAACATGTTCAGATATATGAGATTTGTAGGACAACTCATTTTCATGTAAGAATTTATCTTTCTCTGTTTCTTCTTTGCTATAGTAAGAGTAAAAACAGAGGAAAAAGAACACAGATAATAATACCTTTAGGCAGAAACGGGCTGAGACATCCTGGTCAAACACCCCCAGTGCAATCACAGGGAGTGACGTGAAGAAGACGTTGTAAAGAGAGAGATACCAATCGTTGTACACTGGTTGGCCGGAGAACGATGCATATGCCTCGTAGAAGAAGAGAGTGAACCCAAATGCAATGTTTTTGTAAAAGAAATAGCAAATCTGTCAAATATGAAGAAGAGTGTTAGTTGAAGTTCCATTAGTGGGCATTTGTTATTCAAATAGCAAAATATTTCATAGAATTGAGGGAAAATCAGAAGAAGATGAGACTAAAGATAACAAGAAGTTTTTTAAAAGTGTACCATGGATGAGATCCTCCTGTAGCACCAATGTCCATGAACAAGTAGCAAGCGCTCCAAGAACCGGAATTGTGCTATTGCAATATCACTTGACATGACAGCCTGAAAAACCAAGAGAAATACCGAAGAGGATTTAGTATTTTCGAAGTGGAATTGATAAGAAGATTGTACTAAGAGAGGATTTAACAGAAAAACTTGGAGGGAGTATGTTTACCTGCATTCCTTCAACCCCACTGATGCCAATACCAATATCTGCTTCTTGAAGCATTCCTACATCATTTGCCCCATCACCAATTGCTAATGTTGTATTGCCTGTTTTGCTTTTGACCAGTCTAGTAACCTGCATTTTTTTAAGATGACTACAATTTTCACCCAAAACTCAAAAAAAACAAAAGGCTTCTTTTTGCATGATCGGGGGAAAAGGAAGGAAGTCAAAGAAATCAACGTTAACTTACAAGAGCTTTCTGTTTAGGGGAAGAACGGCAGCAAATGACAGATGCACATCCAATTGCAAGCTCTAGAAACATGTCTTTGACATCGTCCTGAAGAGCATAAGTAAGCGAATTCCCATCTATTATCAAAGCTAATGCCTCGCCACTTTCTCTTGATTCACCAAGCAAAGCCTTTCCCTCATTTATCTGTCGGAGGACGATTTCCTTTGATGCCTACATAGTCAGCAAATCATCACTTTTTTGCTTTTGGAAATTAATATACCAGAGCCATATAAAAATGAGAAACCATGATGGTTCTTATCATTTCTAGTACTATTGTTACAGCATTTCTTGCCAACACTATATGGTCTTAAAAGCAACAGAAGAAAGCAATTACCGCAGCAGCAGCAGCCTTATCTTCCATTTTCTCCAGGGCTTTAGTTTCTGGAGTATCCGAGCTGATTATTACTTGTTTCATTCCTTGTCGGAGTAAACTACAGGCAAAGCTGCAATCAAACACCAAGAGGTATTAGTATATTGGAGTTCAAACTCTACTGATGAGGAAAATTACACTCATTGATCATACCCTATGTTGATTGCTGTCTCCATCTTATCTCCAGTCAAAACCCATATTTTGATTCCAGCTTGGGCCAGTTTGTCAATACATTCAGGAACCTGCCCGGAAGGAAAGGAAGTAAAGATGACATCAAAAATCACTACAGTCAATCCGGAAGAGTATTGAGGCATAGTTCTGTACAGCTTATGTTTCCATAGCATGTGAAATGAATCATTTTGAAAGAGAAAATATCAAAGAAGATCTAAAGAGGAAAAGAACTACTACATTTGATAATGAACAAACATTTTGGAGGATAATCCTTCAGAAAGAATGCTGCACATACTAAACCAGTTCATTCAATCCCATAATAATAACCCAACAATAAAATATCTTTTGACCTACCCCATTTTGAAGCTTGTCTTCAACTGCTGTTGCACCAAGAAGGATCAAGTCCTTCTCAATCTTTTCTGCCACCTCCTCAATCATTTCATCCCGATCTGCACTCACCAAATTCTTGGCCTCGGTGAATTCCTTGTTGAACTCATTGTATTCTTCCTCGTCAAGTTCACGATATCCAAGCACCAAAGTCCTCAATCCAGCATCAGCATATTCGCTGATGTGCTCCTTGGTTTGATTTTCAAATTCTTGCGCATTCTTTGCCAGTCGTTCAAACATGACACTGCTCAATAAAACGATTATGTTAATTGCAATTATAGTCTCAAACCAAACGATTATTATAATTAAAGAATCTTACAGGGTCCTTTCCTATGTTCCTATAAGCTTAACGAGCAGATTTAAGTTTACCAACCTGTCAGCACCTTTACAAAGTAGCAGCAGCTTCCCCTCCTCATTCCTCACAATCACTGACATCCTCTTTCTAGCGCTACTAAACTCAATAATGTTCAGAAGTTTATAATGCCTGCAGAAATCGGGAAAAGTATGTTATTTGGCAAGAGAACAGTATATATAGAGTATTCTTGCAACAGAAACAGCTCTGTCTAACAAGATCCCCAAGGAATATGCAACAAGAAACTGACCTTTCAACTTTCCGGCCAGAGAATAGATCTAATTCATGCAGTGAAATACTTGTCTGAGTCCTTTCATAGAATTCAAATCCAAGTTCTCTTGCAGCAATCACAAATGCTGC